>CM077287.1:34960915-35065915 GCA_039654925.1 Anguilla pacifica | reverse complement strand
AATAGCCGGGGCCGCCGCTACTCCCTCCCAAACCGCTAACGCAATTTCCACTAGCGATTCTTTGTCATTAAAAAGCGCTGCCGGCCCCTCTGCTCTATCTGGCGGCTTCGCGGGATCCCTGTCCCCGGCTCAGGTTATGCGACAACCGCTCCCGCGGTCTCTGCTGCCTGTCTAATGCCGAATGCGGGACCAGGAGGAGTCTGATGTAACACTCAAATTGTACCTCGCCAGACACAGTTCACTCGCAGTCATTTTATTAGCGAAGGTAGTTCATTAAATGGGAGAGTACGAGCAAAGTACCGCTCGCAGACAACCTGAGAGACGTGATATTTGAGGCGCCCGTACGCCGGCGGCGCCAGGGCGCTATTTTTACAGCCGCGCCGCATCGCGAGGCGTCTGCAGCCAGCCCAAACCCGGGCTTGTTTTCAGACACCTTCGCAAATCCGCTCACGAGCGAGGCGTCGCAAAATTAATTTCCACTTCCCCGCCGCCCCGTCTCCCGCTCCTCGCCTCCTCGTCCGTTATGCTAATCGCCCAACGGATCTGCCGCGATCCGGCTCGCCGCTCCGAGTTCGTTCAAAGGAGAAGAAGAAGGGGGGGTGGGGGGGGGGGGGAGACTGCGAAAAACAATTGGCGGAGGACACGTACACCGCCCTTAGAACAGCAAGCTAAAGCCCGTTGTTCTGACTGATCGTACAGGCTCGCTGGCTCGACGGCAAGCGCCGCAAATCTAATTAGGATCCCCATACGCGGTGCCCGGCTTCAGATTAATGTAAACTCCTCATCCGGCTTAGGAGCGCGCTCAGAAAAGAAGAAACCGCACTAGGTACCATCTCGCATGACAAGGCATTAAGACCACAGAGCCCGCGCTCCAAAAGGAGCATCTGATGCGCGCATCTCTGCTGAATGTGAATGATCCGGGCGGATTATTCCATCAGGAGCGGATGGAGTGGCGTGCAATCAAGGCAGCGGGGAAGCTGTAGGGCACTCGTACTCGTCCTGTGCCCTCGTTAGGAGCTCGCCTTCCCAAATCGTGGCGTTCAAGAGTGCCAACTGTTTCACGTTCTTAAACGTAATTCCTATTTCTGACCTCACTCCGGAATCCACTCAGAGCTACTGTTAAAAAAATATATATATATAGAATTAAACTAAAGTAATGTTTACGCGAAGCAAAATCAGCAGCCATTTTGCCCCGTGGGGAAACGTCCTTGAAAGGGCCTGGTCCCCCGTCCGAATGGCGCTGTCACATAAGCGAACGCGCGGTGGGAAACACGCGAAGCGGCTGGCTGATTGGGGAACTCATAATAATGCTGAATGGATGTTACCGCGGTCAGGGACATACCAGTCCTTCTCCGTAGACACAGTGAGCGGGGGAGGACTTCCGGCTCGGTTCTCACAGAAGCAACAGCCCGCTCCGCTCCGCTTAGGGTTTTTTCGGGAATCGGGGAGACGGCGGAGGGAAGCCGGGTCCAGCTTATTACTGTAAGGCGCTGGCACTGACGCTGCCGAATTTCGGTCTGCTCCACTTTCCCCTCCCACGCTGCAGCGCGATCAGGGCAGGCGAACGGAAACGGGAAAGCGCGGAGGAGGCTGCGCCCAAGCCAGCGGCTGGGTGGGACTGGGGTGGGGTGGGGGTGGGGGTGGATTGGGGGGGTTTTGGAAGGCCGGCAAGCGGAGCTGCCAGGGAACAATTAGAACCAAGTCAAATAAGCTCCCCTCTGCTGCCACAGCCAACGGACGCGCCACAGTCCGCAGAGTGGAAAGCATTCATACGGCCCACACCCCACGCTGGCCTGCCACCGCCCCACCGGGGGAGAACCTGCCCTGCTAACAAAGAGAGCGGAGCGCCCAATCATAATGTCTGAGACGGGGGAGGGAGAGAGAGAGAGAATGAGAGAGAAAGAGAGAGTGAGGGGGAGAGAGGGGGAAGAAATGTGATGTCTTTGTGCTCTGTGGTCACCTGGTTTTCAATCAAATTTACTACAGAGACTATTTTTGGAAACCGTGTGAGCGCTGCACATCACTAAAAATGAACCTGAGGATGTTTGCGGTGGGACCCGTGATTAGGTTACAGAATTGGGTTATCCATCATGTGAAAACTGTCAAATACATTGGGCAGACTCCGCGGGCTGAAAAAGAAGGACACCACGCGGGAACCTTCGGTTAGCTGACGAGATGAGAAATTCTGCCCCTGATTTTCATACCTGACGCTTGACAATTTATGCAAAGCTTAACACTTCCATTAGAGGCCTACCTGCATCAACGGGGGCCTCAACCTCTGGCTAGGAAACGTGTGTATCGATGCGTGAGAGCAAAACAGGATGTGAGGCGTAACACTGCACCTCTCAGCTATTCACTCAATTCACTGAATTTTACACAACGAACCAATCAGAAGGCAGGCAGTCGTTGTTATTAAGCCGTCTGCATTTACCGTGAGAGCTCACAACCAACGAGCTGATCGAACAGATTCACCGAAAGGCCGGCTCAGAGGGGCAAGCCACTTCATCCGATTCTCCCGCGGCGTCGTTTCACCGCTCCACCGAAGTCCCCGTCTCCGTCGCGAGCCGCGCCGGCGCTCCGGCGGGTCGGCAGCGGGCCGGCGGAACGGCGAGGGATTAGCCGGCTGTTCACTCCGGCTGATTGGGCTGAATTAACTGCCCTTTGGCACGGCGCGGCGCTGCCGGGCCGATCGCGGGGCCGGGCCGAATCCGAACGCGACGCCTCTTCATCTGCCCCGGCGCGCGCGCAGCGAACGAGGCCCACGCCCCGCCCGCGCCCCGCCGGAGTTCATCAGGGCCGGGAGGACCCGCTCGGCGAGGGCCGTCGATGAAAGCGTGCGTGCGTACGTACGCCCGCCGCGCCTCTGCGCATTTACAGCACGCCGCGAGCCCCCCCCCCCCCCCCCCCGGCCTGTTTACTTTTCTAAATGAACGGAGCGGTACAAACAGAGAAGATAAATTGCCTCTGAATGGAGCGTCTCATCTTATACATCCCAGAGGGCCCTCTCCAGAACGGGGGGGGGGGGGGAGGGGAGGGGAGGGGAGGGGGGGTGGGGGGGTGGAATGAAAAGAGACGTGGGAGATAATTCACTTGCTTTGCCTCCCAAATACTCCCGCCATCGAGGAGCGGGCCGGGAGATAAGGCCCGTGTGCGTTTAGAGCATTAAGGGCCTCAGACTCTCCCGGCAGTACAGTAATGGCGCGGTGTACAGCGGTGGAGTCCGTGGAGAAGATGGACGCGCGTGGCACACGTGCAGCTGGAAAGGGAAAAAAAGGAAGAAAAGGAAGAGCGGCGAGAGGGGGAAAAAAAGCCCCTTCCCCAAAACGAGGGCGGGCCAAACCGCGTCCCGTCGCCAGGCGCCCAATGGAGGCGGGGCTGAACGGTGGCCACTCCCTATTCTCTGAATCATTATTTTTACAGTCGGCATCGTCAAGAGGACTGGCAAAACGCAACATGAACAGATGTCACAAGCAGAGGATTATCTTCCAAATAGGTGGGGAGGGGGGGGGGTGGGTCAGTAGTACCAGAGAGAATATGGGGGGGACAATGTGAGAACACAGTAACTGCTTTTAGCAATTGTTTGACTTGGCAGAAAAATATTGGAGCCAGTCATGATATTACAGGCATCTTATAACAGAAAACCCCTGACGACACAGTAAGTGATGAATAAATCAGGCCAATTTGTTACCGTTGCGAAGCTGCAATTAACATAATCTAAAGAGGCCCGGTTAAGAGTGGATATCTATTACACGCGGCAGAAATGTGGGTTATTCACTTTGATGAGAGGAGGGATTCAGTGCTCACATCGCACACCGGTGGTCGTCATTTATTCTCCTTTATTTACGTGTCAGCGCATTATCGAATAATTTAACTAATTCGGTAAATTAAAACAGCCAAACAGAAAAATAAATAGGGAAAATTGTCCTATTCAAATGTATTCACACATCCTGTTCCATTTGTCATAAATGGCGCTTTCCTGTTACCGTTCTGAAATTCTGTCAGCATTCTGCAGCATCTGAAGAGCTCAACACCCCTTCACGCATGGACACGGCAGGTTTGCGGAAGAATTACCCAGGATCCTGTGCTCTTTCACATCAAACTCACATCCGTGGGGTATCCAGAAACTCGGAGGACAGATGCCGCTTGAATGGCATTATCTGAGAAGAGCAGGCCTGGAACAGAGTCACGCCACTCTGTATCGCAAATAGCAAACCCTCGGTATGTCAGGTGAAGCCAAACGCTTCTCCCAGCGTTCGCCCGCGGTCGCATCGACCGCAGGACGGTAACGATCGGCCCGAGCAGAGTCGCCCCGGCGAAGAAGGAAGAGGACGATCCGCACGGATGCTCCTCTGTGGGGGTGGGGGGGGGGCGCTCCTGTGCCAGACGTGCATTTGCGGCTGAGCTGTCGTGAAACGGGGAGCAGGAAGTGACATTAACGGCGGCGGACAGCCGCGACGAAGCCGCGGTGGCGGTGTGAAGTGCATCGTGGGTGCGAGATCGCCGCTGCACTGGCTGTTTCCCAACCCCCGGGGCCACTGCACCGAGCCCCATTCACACAACCGCCACGCCAAACACACACCCAAATAAGGAGTGCTGTAAAACCCTATACCCACACAGATTAAACACAGCCATATTCCCCCAACACACCTCAGTATGTTTCCAACTCTGTGTGAAGTGCTTATCCACATCAGATTACACCACCCTACTCTAACCCTCCCCACGTGAAGGCCTGGTCACAGATGATACCTCCCTACTCTAACCCTCCCCATGTGAAGGCCTGGTCACAGATGATACCTCCCTACTCTAACCCTCCCCACGTGAAGGCCTGGTCACAGATGATACCTCCCTACTCTAAGCCTCCCCATGTGAAGGCCTGGTCACAGATGAAACCTCCTTACTCTAACCCTCCCCACGTGAAGGCCTGGTCACAGATGATACCTCCCTACTCTAACCCTCCCCATGTGAAGGCCTGGTCACAGATGATACCTCCCTACTCTAACCCTCCCCATGTGAAGGCCTGGTCACAGATGATACCTCCCTACTCTAACCCTCCCCATGTGAAGGCCTGGTCACAGATGATACCTCCCTACTCTAACCCTCCCCATGTGAAGGCCTGGTCACAGATGATACCTCCCTACTCTAACACTCCCCATGTGAAGGCCTGGTCACAGATGATACCTCCCTACTCTAACCCTCCCCATGTGAAGGCCTGGTCACAGATGATACCTCCCTACTCTAACCCTCCCCATGTGAAGGCCTGGTCACAGATGATACCTCCCTACTCTAACCCTCCCCATGTGAAGGCCTGGTCACAGATGAAACCTCCCTACTCTAACCCTCCCCATGTGAAGGCCTGGCCACAGAAGAAGAACCAGATGAATAACTGACAGTACTGTGGAAGCCGACCGTTAGGCGGCGGTTGTCTTTACACTGAGTTTGGCACCTGTCAGTTTGGGGTGCTGACCCCCTGTCGCATCCCTCCGGATTGTACCGCCATGTCACCTGTCCATCTGAGGAGGGCGGCTGTCCTTTCGTCTCTCCCCGCGCATTAGCGTTAAGCGTCCTTTTTTCCCGTCGCGTTCGCTGTCGTTTAGAGACGGCTCAATCAACCCGCCCTGGCGTCCTGCTCTCGCGCTTTGCTCGAGCGGAATATAAGCGAGGGAGTCCAGCGCCTTTCCCTCCCCATTTTTATAGAGAACATTATCCTGAGTTTGTCAGTTATTGAACTTATTGAAATGCATTGGGTAAGAAGAGGGGGAAAAAAAGAGGAATTACTTACTTGAATGTCTAAAGTTAAGTACAGAGCATCATGCAGTTTAGATTGAATGTCCCCCTCATTTATAGTTGATAACATTAGGGGCAGCCTGACAGCACATAACCAGCCCATTGTGGATATACATCTCAGCCTTAAATGGGCAATTAGGGCTCTTTTTGAAAGGCTCAGCATTCTATGGTATTAGCAAACAGAGAGGATAAGCACTCGTTGACAGTCATAATGTATTCAAATATTCATGAAATATGAAATGATTTTGATATTCAGAATAATAATAGAGAGATACGAATTTATAAATACAATGCTTTCAAGTCCCCTTCTGCCTATTCCAGCCATTACTTCCAGAGTTCAGTGTTGATGACAACCTTAAGGTTTTCAAGATTGTAATGGCTGAGAGCATTTCAAAAGTAATAATCTATCAACATACTTTATCTATCTATCTATCTATCTATCTATCTATGATCATACATATACACAGTACATACAGTATAGAGACTGAATAATCCCATGGTGCAGCAGTAAAATTTGAGACAGCATTTCAGAAATCATTTATGACTCTGTTTGGCAGAGCACTCACATCTTTACCACTTTTTAATAAGATCCTGCTCACTCATTTTAGCTTTACAGTTGCATTAAACCTCTGACTGACATACTCTAAAAGCAAGATCAAGGACATATATTTGTGGACTTTTTGTCCCATTAATACATTACCAGTAGGCCATTTTCTGATATGATTAGTGTTAATGACCTTGCTCAGCAGTGCCAAAATGCAATATCTTAACCCATAACCTTCTGGTTTCAAGGTGCACTCCCTACCCACTCATCTACACACTGCTGCTTACAGAAGCCAGTGGGCTGTATAAGTGGTGGTGAGGCACAACCCCAAGGTCTAGCCGTCTGATTATTTTCAAAGGGTCACCTCAGTTCAGGAACCCATTTCAATCCAAAAATGACTAGCTTCTTCATGCTCACTTGCTCGACTTGAGGCAGGGAACGCTCAAAGTGACCTGCATACAAGATGGTTGCCACCAGTGCGGTGTTCGATTCCTACATCAACATGTGGAGCGAAGAGCCACAGTCACAGATCCACTCCATTAGTTTTTCCTCCCTTAAGCCTCTACAACATCCTATCAAGCGGAGAGATTGGGCACAATGCATGGCGGTGCTCCTTCACAGAAGAAGGTTCCTCTGCTCTTCCCCCTGCTCCACTATTTATATCTATATAAGTGCAACACTGACGAGAGGTTAGCAAGTCATTTTGTGCCTACATTACCCACTCAGAATATTAAAACACACCATAACCATTACTGTTATTGGCTTTCATGTAATTGCTTTTATAACGATTGTCAGGGAATCCTTTCGGGATCAACTTTTCCCCTGACCGACTGAGTTCAGCAATCAGAGTCTTTGCTTTGGACCACCTGCAGCTGATCGTGTTCAATTTATAAACTTGGCTTCATGGATGCTGTAAGGTGAGTTTTAGCATTGTGTCAATTTTCAGGCACACTGAAAACACAATATTCGATACATAATAAGAGAGACAGAGAGAAACCCTGCAGTCATGTCTGTGATAAAGATGCAAAAAAATCAGAGAAGCATTTGGACAAGAAGTAATGGCATTCTGGTAATCTGAAAATACACTTATACAAATCATAGAAAATAATTAATTATACAGTTTCACAATTACGACTAAACTACAGCCTGTCACAAATAAAAAACGTGAGCTGAATTTAGCTCAGAATGCATGCCCTCTGGACATCGCTGCCATGCTGAACTATGAGAAAGCTATTACCTCAGAGAGCCGGAAAACAAATAAAATGAAAACTGAACCAACAGAAATATTCTGGCTGGAGATTTTGACAGCATGTACTGCGGTTTTCAACCGCTCTGTGGATGGATGACAGGTTTCACAACTTAGTTTATGAGTGAAGGGAAGAGTGTACGTGGAGGGATTCCAGAACTGTGTGGAAATGTCTCTCTCGTCATGTTCTGGAGCAGCAAGAAACACTTTCAAAATATAGCTGGCCGGGCAAGTTGTTTTAGCTAAACAGCCATGGGACAGGCTCCAGTGACACAAGAACACAGAATACATTGCGCGGAATGGATTTTTAGCATTAACACTGGTAACTGAAATTGCATTTTTGATCCCCTTTGTAGCAAAGGCCTGCAAACGTTCTGTTGCTATCAGTAGGCTAGCTGGCTGGCTTCAATACTGAGTTTACCTAGCGGCACTGGTGTTTGTGTAGGTGTAGTGTATTTTGCTTTTCCATGGCTACCTTAAATGGTACAGCTGGTAAAATATCATGCAATATTTTTTTAAGCATTGTAATAACTGCCTCATTAAAGACCCTCTTCACTCAAAAACATGTTTGTTTTTCACTGGTTAACCCCTCTTGTCAGCATGAATTTCACTAAAAAGATTGATTTTTGTACAGAACTCGTCACCAGAGCACCTTTTTCATATTCTTCCATGGTAGACAGAGAGCTTCTTCCCTACATCCCTGAAACCCGAGTTGGAAATATTCAAGTACAAGCAAAATTTGTGATGTCACAAATATGTCAAACCTATCATGGTCCACGATGCAAAGATATGCAAATTACAGGACAGTGATGCGGTAAACCTTAGCGCACAGAAAGGGGACTAGTTAGTGATATTATTGAGACAGTTTGTGTGTTGAACATTTAGGATGCAATCCCAAGATTAGATCTTTGTTCCACTCGTTATTCAATTCTGGAACAAAAATTGGTTGAATTTGTTTGTTAAAATCGCATCGATGTGCTTGACAGCATAGAGGGAATCCGTGTTTGTAGCACACATTTTCCAGATAACTGTTCCCAAAATTTTATGCAATTCATAATAGCATTTTACATCTGCATGTGGAATGACATATGTAAGAACAATTGCATTTGCCAATGATCAACTATGGCGTTTTTTAAATCTGTTGCATTAGCAATAAATGCACAATACATGCACCAAGAAGGCTGTAGGTCAAATTTTTATTATTATTTTTTAAAATAAAGTTTGACAGAAGCAAGTTACTGACTATAAACCACCAAGTAATCTCATTAATTGTATTTAGTTAGTTCATTAATCAGATAAACACAGATACTGATCAAGCACAACTTTTAAAAAACATCAATGTAACTAGCTGGCAATGTACACGTACTGCAACAGTACAGGTACAACTCAGAATTAGCTCCATTGAGGATTTGAATTCGCAATCCCAGACCCGCTAATTCCCTTTGCAGCCGCACAGCCACCAAGCCTGAAATCTGTGCAGACCCACCCAGGTACAGGTTCAGGGCTCACTGTGGATCATGACACAACTTTCACACACTTTCCAACGCAGCCTTCAATTCTGAGCACGCTCTTTGCTAGACTAAGCAAAAGACTAAGACTAAGAAACAACGCGTAACCTTTTCTTGGAAATTCAGCCAAATGAACCGCAGATATGTTTTTTCAGCACCTTCGGTGTGCTTTTGGCTTCTCACATTTTACCCGCCGTGTCTTCAAAGCTGTGTGAGAGGTATTTATTTAAAGGCGGTCTGGAAGGTTTGAAAAGCGCTGCGCATGCCAGCTCCGTCCGGTGGGAACCGGCGCTTCCCTCGCGGCTGAGGGCCCGGCTCCGTCTTCCCGCCTAACGGCGACGAGGCGCCGCTCTCAGACGCGACAGGGGTCATGTGATAATCACCAGATGTCTCCGGCAACAATACCCCTTTTTTAAGAAATTGCGGATAATGCTAATTATTATGACTGCGAAACGCAGGGGAGCGGGCGACCGTCCCGGAGAGCGAACGCGAATAGCGAAGCGCCCCCGCGCGTGTGAGCCGCCTTCCCCCGCCCCGCCCTAGCCACAGAACGGGCCTTTGTTTTCAGGAAACCCCATCTGGGAGTTCCCAGGCAGAGGACGACTCTCTCCCAATTACAGGGGCTGACAGCCCAAACTTAAATCGCTGCAGATGAAACAAGTGAAACAACAAATTACACGGATTCCACAACCGCAGGGGCCACAGCGGGGGCCGCACTCCACACACAACACAGGGTTTCTTTTTGAAAACCCCAAATCACTCTAACTGTAATAGATTCTAATTGCTGCAGACTGCATAAGCACTAGAGATGCTGTTTGTCAGGGGAAATAAAGATGACTGGGAGGCAGGGGTTAATGGTGGCCACCGTGACTACACTGGAGTAAAGACGAAAAACACCCAAACCAAAGAGCCAGAACCCTAACATAACAGGCATCAGGTGTCAGACAGAGCCAGCTAAATGGATCCTTCCAGCATCGGGCTACATATACCACTTGAATTGTATCTGACTTCCAATAAACAGCACAAATAGAAACTCTTGCAGCTGTGCAGGAGTACCACAACAATTTTTGCTAGTAATTTCGAGGCAGATTTCAAACGCTGAAACGCAAAATTAAGGCCAGAGGGAAAAAAATGTGTTACTGCACTGTATATTAATCTCAGCTGTGATTGACAGAAAAGGTTGAATTCTTTTTCCCGGGTTCTAATCCACTTCCTGTTCTGCGACCTTCCCAAAGGAAGTTCATCTCCCTCTTATCGTCTCAGATGTTTCTCTTTTCATTCGTGTCACAGCCAAACGTGAAAACCTCAAAGGTGTTCTGTTTTTATTCTGCTGAACAAAAACCATTAGTCAGTCAATCAGCACTTTTCACAACCCAGCACTCCAGGACATGCAACCTTGAAGTACTGAAAATACTTACTAACTTTGTATTTCACAGACTTTTCAAAATACAAAAACCAAGTAATTTTACTCTCCTTTTCTTCATACTGAGTTAAATTAGAAATGCACAATGTTGTTGGCGGGTTATATTACTGTTATGTTTGTTTTGGTGAAATAGAGAAGAACAATCGACTGCCAGCAGTAAATAGCTGCTTGGATGTGAAGTGGTTTAAGCTATTTTTAATACAAACTGGGAACTTCTGAGCTAACGATGAATGCAGATAAATAGCTGGATGAGCAGCTAATCGCTGGGGAAATCGAATTCTGTATGGTACATTTCAAAAAAACAAGCCGACACCAACCGAAGACATCCTTTCTTTTTTAAAATGAGACTAACAGCATCAGGGGCAGTGCCACAAAGTTTCGTCCAAAAAGGACCAAGAATCAAATCAAGCATAAAACGCAGGTTAAAAAAAAAAATAGTTTGAATCATAAAACATGAAATAAATTTAGAATGATATAGGGCTTATTATCACAGGCTTAGTCTGCACACACACACACACACACACGTGTACGCACGTGCACACACACACACACACACACACACATGCACACACACACACACGCGCGCGCGTACGCACGCACGTACACACACACACACACACACACGCGCGCGCGCGAGCGTACGCACGTGCACACACACACGCGCGCACACAAAGGAATACTGACACCCCCTAACGTGCACCGCTGCCCGTTACTGTGGAATGATCATAAAAGCGGCGTTTCCAGCCGATGATCTGGAAGAAAAGGCTCTGCCGTTTCACATGGCGGTCTGCTGAAAAAGAGCCAGAGAACAATGTTCCCGCGGGGAGGCGGCCTGGGGAGGGCAGGTGGCGGTGAATGGCGGCCGGGGCCGAGGCGTTTCGACAGCGCCGCGCCCCGCTGACAGGCGCTTCTCCGACGCCCGCCCGGCGACGCTTCCGCGCCCCCCCTTCTCCGGATCCGCCATGGCAACCCGGAGAACGAGCGAGGGCTGCAGAGCCGCCATTACAGGGCAGGACAGGCGGAGCGGAAAAGGCTCCCTGTCCTCAAGCCCCCGGCGACAACCAAGGCAGTTAGGAGCGCAATCTAAAAAGTGTCAGCAAAAACCTGACCCGGAAAGATGTGTCACCAATTCGCGAGTCAAAAGACGATGCTGTTTTGTTCCAGTCGGGGGGGGGTGGGGGGGGGTGGGGGGGGGGGGTTTGTCAGGTTTTGGCCGGGGTGAAGCCATTCAGCGACAAGCAGTCATTACCGAGAAAATCATTTCAGAATCGTACGAGAGGTAATGGTGCATCTGTTTGCAATTACGGTCCTCATGCGGCAAGAATTTCGCAAAGCTGTTTTCTCAGAGAAACGCGATAAACACACGATATAAATAGTTCCGCTATCGCCGCGGAGACTCAATGAGATAATTGCCAATAACTGACCGGCACGCAAAAGTAAATTTGTGCGCTAATGCGTTAATGATTCCAGTAATACAGCACTCACCGAATTTGTTCATGTCTCTCTCTTTTTTTAGATTTCAGCAAAACTTGGACACAAAAACAACAAACAGTAAAACAACATCAAAAGTCGAAGTCAGTCGCGTCAAACGAACGGCTGGAGACCGACCTCACGAGAAACGCGGAGCTGCGTTCGTGCGGCTCCCCTTCGAACGGCCATTACGTCTCTGACGCAAACCCAATCTTTCATTTCATTTCGCCGAGGCCTAAATATCAGAGAGCGAGAAAACCGCAGGTTCTGAACCGAGCGTGCCAGGAGCCGCCGCCGTCGTCTGGAACAGAACCCGCGAGCTCTCCGGCTCTCTCCGCTCGGACGGGCGCGTACGCTAAAGCAGCCGGGCCGTAAACAACCAACCCAGGCGAAAGTAATTCTCCGCTCCGCGGCAGAGTTGATTACGTCCAACGCGATCGCCTTGGCAGAGCCCCCGGACGACTCTCGCCCGCGGCCCGCGGCCCGGGGTCCGCGCGCCGCCGCCGCCGCACCGCCGTAAGCAAACCGCGGCTTCGGCGCGGAGAGCTGATTGCTTTTTTTCCCTTTTTTTTTTGTCCCAGGCTACAGGTGTTGCCGGGCGCACGATTTCACAGTTTATTTGAGGGAATGAACTGTGAGATCCCCCTCAGGGCCGGGCTGAGCTCAGGGAAAGGTCGGCGGCTCAGGGTGACTGGCAGGTGCCGCTCCTCGCAGCGGGTTCATTACAGACGGCGGCGACACCGGGAACGCTACGCTAAGACGCTCGTTTCCGCGACCGCGCGCCGCGCAGGGAAACAATCAGCTAGAACGCCTAATTAGGAGCGGCTGAAAAAGAGAAGAATGCAGTGTGTGTGCGAACGAATGAAAAAACTGTGGAACGAAAGATTTTTTAAAAATGACAGAAAAGCACATTTTGCGCTTCCACAGATAATCTCTCTGAAAGGTTGTTTGCGCTAACGGGTGCTCGTATGTGCGTGCCCAGCGGAGGAGGAGAAAGGCAGCATGCCAAAACGGCGGGAACACGTGTGCACTGAAGCACAGCCACGTCACAGAAGACCCTCAGAATCCCAAACCCTGTGCTACAGCCAACGCGACTGCCAAGGTCAGCGTATGAAACTTACATACAAAAAGTATGAATTACTGATAAAACAAGACTCACTGTACAAGGCACAATATTGGTATTCAATTCGATACTGATCTTTCGTGCTTACACAATAGAACCGCAATAAAAATCCATAGCGTCAACAGTGTCTTTTTTTAAATAAGACTTTTTTGTGCATTAAACATCCCACGTTTAGGCGGACACATGCAATAATGACTTTCCACTCCGAGGGGAGATGCAGGTGAACTGACAGCAATTCGGCTCGCCTTCTGACAAGGTGTGCGGAGGATTTATCATGATCCAGGATAATAAAAGAGACAGTACGTTATTAAATTTTCACACCCCGAGAATTATTGATGGTTTACGTTGCTGTAAGACCTGTCTAAGAGAAGGTGTGCAGGGTTTGGAGGATTAAAACTTCATATGAAGTCATCTGCCGGGCTTTTCCTTCGCTTTAAGCAAAGCACCGTAGGCTCTAAGCCACTGAAACAGACGAAAATAAATAAATAAGAAGCGGCGGTGAGCCAGCGTCGCCCCCTACCTGTCGGCGGAGGGAGGGCGGCCGTTGCGGGGCTTGTTGACCTGCGCGTACAGGGCCTCCAGGGGCTGCCCCTCGTCCCGGGGGCTCTGGGGCCGGTTGTAGCCGCTGTCTATGGAGGAGTCCAGGGACCCGATGCCGGCGTAGGGGTGCTCTTCCTCCGCACTCAGAAAGGCGTCGATGTCCTGGATCTCGGCGTAGTCCCTCTCGCGGGCCTGCCTCTCGCGAAACTCGCGGGTCTTCGCCTGAATCCTGCAGACAGACGCGCAGAGAGCCATCAGCCAAGGATATTAGTCATGGGAAGGGGGGGAGGGGGAGGGGGAGGGGGGCTTTTTGGCTTTCCAGAAGCGGCCTGGATGGCCCCGTCGTATCCTGAGCCAACACGATCTGTCCAATCTGCAATTAGTGCAGAACCCAGCAACCAGTATTTTAAAGCGTAATTCTGCCAAAAAAAACACCATTGCCCTTGCGGTAGAATTACAGTGTGAATTGAGGTAATTGACCCAAACAATGACAGTGAAACGACACTTAAAGTAAAGTGACTAAAAAACCTACATTGAAAAAATGTCATTTTTAACTGGAAGAATAACTAGTAATACTGCTACTTGATTTCTCAGACCTACATAAGCTACTTCTGTCTGTACTCCACTGAAATGACAAGCAGGTTGTCTTTCAGAAAAGCAACAAAAAACCGCAATGCATGCTGCAAGACACAAACGCAAAAATATTTGTGTCAGATAATTCATTGAAATGTATTCACATAGATGTGGAGCATATCTGTATCAGCTCTCCTGAGGGAACGTCAACAATGTCAACCACACACTTCTCCTTACCTGGCTTAACACCTTCATCTCCTCACCCACCCACGATATTCTATAAAAACATCTGTTCTCGCCCGATTTATTATGAGACCTAAATACGGCACGAGTTGTGACCGTGTCTGAAATAGCTTGTTATGAGTCGAGTGCATAAATTGCAGTTATTCAAATCATAGTTACGTTAAACCCTTTTAACCCAATTTTCCACACAATTTTGTTTCTAGAAGAACTACAGCAGGAAAGTAAACTGAACAGTAAACATAAGCCTAGATTCTTTCTTTAGTGGCTAGCTTGCTAGTGAGTAATGTTAGCCTGTCTCAAAAAATGGCTCCAAGGCCGAGTAGCATAGCCCAGCCCCAATGTATGCATTCAGTAGGCCTGGCAACCAGCGACTGCCATTGTCTGATGCCCACACATAGACTGTAAGCACCTGCCCTGTTGTAGTCTAAAGTAAAGCAGGTACCTGGAGCATGCACAGTAGTTTGGGGCTATATCTCAGGTAGACAGCTGGTGGAGACCTCCTCTATTCACAGCTACACAAATAAAAAAGCAGTTTAGGGTAGAATTCCTCTTTTACCAAAACAGACAGAAGATGCCATATCACGTAACTACTATCCTTATTCCACTGCACTGATCGCCAATAACATACTGCATCAGTTTTAAGGTTTTATTATTCTCTTTAAAAGCAAAACACAGGCTGGCCCTTTGATTATACTACAGAACCTTTAAAAGCAAGACACAGGCTGGCCCTTTGATTATACTACAGAACCTTTTAAAGCAAGACACAGGCTGGCCCTCTGATTATATTACAGAACCTTTAACCCCTTGCTCTGCTTACACAGAGCTCAGATTAGCTGAGAAGGATCTCATGACTGTCCATGAGTGGAGACTTGGAGCAAAGGGAGAGCCTGTTTTTATAGTCCAGGCCTATACACTCTGGAACACTGCCTCTGATAAGATAAACGCAACCACGTCCGTCATCTTTTAAAACCCTTTTGAAAAAACATTTTTTATGAATTATCCTTTTTTAAATCTTTTCAGAGGTGCTATAAAAATAAGTACCTTTTAATAACAGATAAAATAAGTCTTGTTATATTACTAAGTGTCATCAGCGATTCACTGATTTAATGATATTTCATTCTCGGATTGGCTTAACAGTTCAAAAAGTCATTTCATTCATTCAAAACCCAAGACTGACAGCACATATTTGCTTTCCCCACTCTAAGCCTCACTCTCCTATTACTGCTGGGTCATTAATTAATAAAACATTTGAACCACCAGGCAACTGCAGTTAATACCAGTGCCACAGACTATTTAAAACAAGGTATTAGATGTGCACTGTGGAATAATATGGCCTTGGAGAATCCAGCTGTGTCACCTCACCACATACTTCCAGAACCCCCACTGGTTTATGAAGCACACAGACGCAATGGGGAAATCCAATATTTACTTTACCCCCCCCCCCCCCTCCAAAAAATAAAAATTAAGTAGCGTTCTTCCATAAAAAGAATTCAGATAGCATTCTTCCTCTCTTTTAAGTGCGCTTCAAACTGCTTTATAAGCCCCCATTCAGAAAGTGCCCTGGCCTCCCCCCAGTGTGCTTCCGTAGCTGTTTTCATTTAGCGGAGTAAGAAACCCCCAGACAACAGCATGCGGCCGTATTCAGACCCCTGCCTGTATTCAGACCCCTGCCTGTATTCAGACCCCTGCCTGTATTCAGACCCCTGCCTGTATTCAGACCCCTGCCTGTATTCAGACCCCTGCCTGTATTCAGACCCCTGCCTGTCAGTAGCGGGAGATCTTCCTGAATGGAGAATGGAGAAGCGGAGGAGCCTCAGGAGCCCTCCGATGAGAAAGGAAGCGGGCCTTTCTGATCCGCTCCCGAGCCCCTTCCCTCAATCTCACACTTCACCGCGGCCTCCTGAGTGCAGCACAGTCACAGAGGGCCTTTCTGCTTTCAGGCTCCTGTTACTGTGTGCGTGTGTGAGGGTGTGTGAGGCTGTGCATGCGTGTGTGAGGGTGTCTGTGTGTGTGTGTACATGAGTGCGTGTGTGTGTGTGTGTGTGTAAGGGTGTGTGCAAGGGTGTGTGCATGTGCATGTGTGTCAGGGTATGTGTGTGTGTGTGTGTGTGTGTGTGTGTAAGGGTGTGTGCATGTGCATGTGTGTCAGGGTGTGTGCGTGTGTGTGTGTGTGTGTATGTGTCTGTGTGTGTGTGTAAGGGTGTGTGCAAGGGTGTGTGCATGTGCATGTGTGTCAGGGTATGTGTGTGTGTGTGTGCGTGTGTGTGTGTGTAAGGGTGTGTGCATGTGTGTGTGTGTGTGTGTGTGTGTGTGTGTGTGTACGCGCTTACGTGAGGGTGTGTGTGTGTGTGTGTGTAAGGGTGTGTGCATGTGCATGTGTGTCAGGGTGTGTGTGTGTGTGTACACGCGCTTACGTGAGGGTGTGTGTGTGTGAGGGTATGCGAGCGCATGCGTGTGTGGTGGATACCCTGCCACAGGAGTGCCCTGCTTTTGGGAGTAGTGGTGAGGAGAGAAGTGCGGCGTTCCCTGCTGGGCGGCCCTGTGTGCAGCCCCCGCTCCGTTAGTGGTTCCAGATGGGGGAGCGCTGCGGGAGGACCCCCCCCTCACGGGCACTCACAGCGGGCCTGTGGGTCGCCCCTCCTGGCCTCCTCTCTCCACTGCCAGGGGTCAATGCTGGACTCCCCCCCATCTGCTGTCCATCAATGCTGGGACTGGCAGCCCAGCACCACAGACTCACTGTAACTCGATCCCATCCAACTTATCACACTCCTCATTGTGCAATAACCCTGGTCATACCCTCACAAATATTCCAATCCTACGTCCTACTTCAGTAAAACGTTTTTTAATACATCTTCAGTATCAACGATATTTACAAGGCTATTCCTCTGTGGGGGGAGAAACACCTAATTCACTCAAAATCTAAAATTTTTGTGAGCTCACGTCACATGAGAGCATGTTTGCGTGTTCATCCGAGCTTTGTATTTTTCCAGAACACGATGAAGCCCTGCCACGATGTTGACTGCATTTTCAGCAATGGCGTGCAGAGAACTGCCCGATCGCCATCCATCCTGGCTGATGTCATATCTCTGTCAGTAAGATCTGACGATGCTATGGAGAGTTTACAGTAATGTGAACTCCCTGCAGCGTTTTCGGTCAAATCGAATTCATAAAAGTAATATCTCGGGCAAAATAAGATAATGGCTTCACAATAGGAATATATCTGAAGATGAGCTAGGCCCCAGAGCCCACAGGGAGGGAATTTAAGCCTTTCAGTGACGGCTTATAAGTAACCTCTAGTGGACAGCAAGGGATACCACAAAGCCTCGTTTTCAACACACAGGAATCATATTTACAGCAAAGGCTGCTCTGTTGACAAGACGTTCATAGTATACTGTCTCAGTGTGGCACCTGCAGAATGTAGCAGAAAGCTAAATCAAGCCTTTGAAGTCTGTGAGACTTAAGGCCTGATTTGCAGTGCTCAGCCGTGAAATCGTCCTCTCAGGAGCAAACGATCTCACGAAACGTAACGGTGGGCTGTTCTGACCGGACGCCCTGTGTCTCTGCCTCGAGCAGGGACTGACCGCATCTCGCAGATCCTTGCGTTAGAGCCGGTTTCTGTTCTCAAGCTGAAGTATCCATTGCTTGCATCTACATGCATGGTTTGTATCAGAGGCCCTTATGAAGGACAGTGGAAGGAGAAACAGTTCTAACAGCCATGTACAATTACTGTATATCAAGTGCTCTTTTCCATCTGACCGGGGTGAATTTCAAACGAAAGTATATGATATACAGCTTTTAGAGGTCGAGTGGTGTGAAGCAGTATTTGCCCCATTCCTGATTTTCTATTATTGCATATTTGTCAAACTGAATGATTTCAGATCTTTAGACAAAATATAATATAATAATAATAATAAAAATATAATTGGTTGATTGAGAAACTTTTTTCACATTATTATTTTCTCCCGAAATGAATGAAATAATAATTTTTTAAAAATGTTTTTTGTGTTTACTCAGTTTCCCTTTGTCTAATATTACATTTTGTTCTATGATCTGAAACCATTCAGTGTCACAAATATGCAATAATAGAGGAAATCAGGAAGGGTTAAAATACATTTTCACGGCACTGTATAATAATCATTGATTATAGTTTCCCAATTTTATCTCATGACCCACCCCGCTAATGAAACACCAATGGTTCTCCAGGCTTAATAACCACTAACATATGGAACAGAACCGGATCTGATGCACGGAACAGAACCGTATCTGAGGTAGAGCACGGAACCATTTCTGACATACGGCACAGAGCTGTCCTTACTGGAACAGGCTTAAGGTTCCGTGCAGAGGACGTGTGGGGGTCAGTGTGCACTCTCATTTGTCAGAGTGCAGAGAGGCCCTCCTGATTCCATGCGACCTCTCCCTCCCTTAACTCCATTAGACAATTAATGGAGCGGCATGGTGTCAACAGGCGGGAGAACAGAACCAATACACAGCGCTGTCAATTACCCACCAAGCCCTGCTTCCCACAGTACACTATACGAGAGGAAAATCTGAAGATAAGGCTTCTGGACAGCCCAAACCAAAAACAGCTTGTGCTGCGGACAAAAAAAAAAACCTGTGGTGAAGGATGAGGAAATCGATTTCCCAAAAGGGCTAAAGAAAACAAAACTATACATTAAAAACAATGAGAAAAATACCATAAAGCCCAAAGCTCATTAGGGCAGCAATACCCATGCTCAGTTTTAGGAGGCAGGTCCGTGCTTTTCTAATAAATAGAGGGGAATGCAATTAAGGGGGAACAGTCCTGATTACCCGGCATATCCGGTGTAAATCGCAGAGAGAACCCTTGGGGATGGGGTGGGGGGAGTTGCCGGAGCGACCAACTGCACCCCAGACCAAAACCCCTCATCTAGCGCGGCGCAGAGATCTGTGGTGGTGCATCACCTCAGGCGGGGCATTCCTATGAACCTCTCCCACGTCTCCTCCCTGCACAGTCAGCTCCACCGCGAGGCCCGCTCCTCTCCGTCTCGCGCCCGCAGCCAGCGAATCAAAAGCCTCGGCAGCACCGTCAGCTTGCCCGTCCGATCTGACGCGCTCGCGTTCAGAGCCTTCATCAGCAGCCTCACATCCGCCATCCGAAAACCACGCCGCCGGCTGACAGCCTCAGCTCCGGCAGCTCGTCTCTGAAGACGGGCTCAGGTTCTATTCACGTACAAGGCACTCTCATCATTTTCACAGCTAGTGGAAATGAGCAACAGCAACAAGCAGTTACTGGTGTCCGGTCCTATTGATTTATAATATAAGATAACGGTGACTAAAAAAAAGTTAAACAAAGGGCCTTTTTGTGGATGATTTTTTGTCATGTTTCCCAGAGTTTTTTTTTCCCCCCACAGAGCTTTAATCTCTGTCCAAGTCCGTTCCACCCCAGCTGCGGAAAGGTCAGCGCGGGGTCAGGAGAAGACCTGACGCGGCGAGACGGAACCGGCGAGCTGAGAAATTTCGCGGCTGGGAGAAGCCGCCGCGTTGCCCGAGCTAAGAGAAAATGAGCCTGAAGTGAGAAAGAGAGAAACATCACCCCGGCTCAGAGGCTTTCGCTTAACCTCAGGCTTAAACCGCGCAGGCTACAGGCATTTCCTGCCGGGGGGCTGCTGGGAAATCCAGGGCAGGCGAGTTCATTTGTGAATGGGAACGTTCCAAAGGTCCACGGCGGGGACCTCCGGGGGGTCGGCCGATTGACGGCGGCAGGAACAAGAGACACAAACCTGCTGCCGGACGGGCTTCATCTTCAGCATCCGCCGTCGCAGTCCTCGGCCTCTCAAATGGACTCTGGAGCGCACCGTTTATAATATCTCATTCCCACAGCTAAACTGTTATCAAACGTCTGCCGACCGCTTCGCGTCCGCTCCGCGCCGACGCCGGACAGCTCCTGGCGTCCGCGGCGCTCGCGAGCGTCTCGAGGGTTTGAAAGACGATGAAACTCTTCCGTTCACAGGCCCGGGGGAAATGGAAACGGGAAAAAAAAACCCAGGGCTCATAAAACCGTAGAAAATTAAATAAAAACATTTACAAAGAGGACGGACCGTTTGGCGTTTTTCTCCCCGCTTCCTTTTTTTTATTTTTCGATTTCAACTTAGAGAATGTAAAACAAGGCCAGGCGCCGGAGTGCAATGCGGTGTTTGGAACCTAGGGCCTCGAAAAACACCGAGATACGAGCTAGGGAAAGATTTATCGAGTGGACAAACCAACCGTTGCTTTACTTCCTGTTTTTATTTTTCATTTTTCACTTTTCTCAGTTGTCGGAATGGTGTTTGAGGGTGTTTGAGGGTGGGGCAGTGCTGATGAGCCTGTATTGGCCTGCGCTCCTTCCTCTTAACGCCGCGTACGCAGGGCTGTTAGCGCGGGCCTCAGCCGTAGCCCGTTCTGACTCCATGGCGCTGACGCTCCTCTTTCCACGCGCCTCTGCGGGCGCTTAATGGGCATCAGAGGGAGGGGCGGGGCAGCCTGCGATACTTTTAAACATTCGCTGACAAATCCGAACTCAAAAACTTGCTTTGTGCGCATCTGCATATTAAACAGAGATTTCAACAAAAGGGCTGTTTCCTTTCTTTTTTTTTTTCAAACTACGATTACATGTCACATAACTGCCTTATCCATTTTGACAGCCTTATCAAATTATTTTGGATTACAAGTGCAGTCGCGAACAGCATTCTTGGAAACAAAACATTTTTGGGTCATGAAAGTTTTTTGTTGTTTTTTTTTTTGGGGGGATAGCTGTTGAGCAGCTGTTCTGAGCACGTTTGAATATTTCAGTTGTGAAGCTGCGACTGTTATTGTTAGCCTGAGCGTGGTGCCATTTAATCAAACCATCTGAAGGCCACACGCAATTACATTTAACTCCGTGCAGACCATCAATATAATTACCAATATAATCAGCCTCACAATCACTCCTTTTGATCTCTGCTCTAATTGTCCGCGCTAATTATTTCAGACGTTATAAAAGGCACGGAAACAATAAAGGAATGCAAATAAACTTCGAAAAAAACAGAATGTTTTTCGAACACCCAAATTATCCCGTACGCAGAACCAACACGATTAATAATTACGCTTAAGATTAAAAGCGAATGCGATGTTTATGCTGTTCACAAGTGATTAAACACCTCGAGAACGACGGCGTACGCCTGAATCGGGTAAACAACTCCAACGCAAACAACGTCACGTGACAGGCCGTCGCTCCCTTCGGCCGGCTTCTGCAAGGCGTCGCTCCTGACCGCGTTCGGACCGCGCGCCCCCGCAGGGGCGAGGGTCGCCTTGTTTTCGCAGCTCAGCGGTATTCTGAACAAACAAGAGGAAACAGAGCCCTAAAAGACGTCTATTTTTACCGCAGGAAGAGGTCAGAGGCGACGGGGTGCAAGGCATTGATTGGGGCCCACTCAGCAGCCTGAAAGATAAGCGAAAGACGCTTGTCCCCCGCCCCCCCTCCCCTGCCCCCCCCCACCTTTTCAGTTCACGGTCCCTAATATGCGACGGTGGGCAGAGGGACAGACGGGACTCGTCTGACGGTCTCCGTGGCGCCCGCGGTACGAGACGAGCTAAACCCGAGACCAAGCGGCGAGCCAAAGGGAATAATGCACACATCCCCGCACCCTCGCGCGGCTGACTGACAGCGGCGCGTATGGCCGGACGCCCCCCCCCCACCCCGACCCCGCCACGCGCCATCAAAGAGAACTCCCCCCGGCGACGGCCCTTTCAGCCAAGGCACGGGGCCCGTGGGGGGGGGCCCGCGAGCGTAAAAGGCGGCCCTTTAATGGCGGCAGTGGCGGCGGCGGCGGCGGCGAGCAGGCACGCAGACGTGCGAGCGCGCTCCGCTCTCAGAGACGCCCCCGGGAGAGCGGCGGCCGTTTGTGAGCCTGAGGCAGGTCGCGCCGCAAACAGACGCCGCCGATGACCGGCTTCTCACCGACCCGACGGCGGCGCGGCTGCGTACGACGCGCCTGCCCGAGGGCGCGGTTCATCGCCGCTGCCTCGACGGCGACCTGGGCAGAGGGTCGAACGAGCCGAGGGTGGCGACGAAGAGCCGGCAGTGGGGGGTGAGGGGGGCGGGGGGGTCAGGTACAAGAGCTCAATGGGGATTTGGATACACAGCACCAACACTAAAAACAGAGGTGGAGTAACTCTATAATGCTTTAACATGCAGTACCACGGCATGACCAGCTCTCTCTCTGGAATAATTTATTCAAATAAATATCCCTAATGAAGCGCATATAATCTCTCTGTCTCATACACAGTCGATGGCCAATGAGATACAGCATGTAATCCTTTTATTACTTCCTAATTTACTTACAGTACTTGGACATTCTAGCGTTTTCTGCACTGCCAGGTTAACTGTCTTCAGCAACACCAATTCATTAATGTCTGTACTGATTTAGAAAATCAGAACACTTGAGATTCAACAGAAACCAAGCTCTGATAGCCACACAGAAGTGAATATACTAGCCAGTGTGTACAACATCTGCGATGCTACATTCTGTTAGCCTCCCATCCCAGATTTGCACTGTTTCTCCTGGGCTTATGTTGGCTTTCATCACCATATGCGCAGATTTGTAATGCATACTGGTTAAATACCCCTGGAATGGCCTGGCCAATGAGGCCTAGCTAATCAGTTAGCACGTCTGCTTTAAGGAAGAACCAACCACATTGCGTTAAACACACTACCACCGAAGCTGTATCTGAGCACGTAATATTTGCTCAAATTACCCCTGCAGTTGATTTTAGGATGTGTACCTCTGCTCCTTTGTGAAACGGGAGGCGCTGAGTTCCGGGTCGCTCACCGTCGATTTACGCTCACCGCTACCAGAGCCGGTTTCCCTCAGGAGGCTTTTAAAGAGGGCGGTAAAGGAACCGATGTGGAGCTGAATGACGGGGTTTTTAAAGACGCGAGCCCTTTTTTAACCGGCAAGAATAGGTGGGCTCGGGCATGCAGAACGGAGACAAATGAGGGCAGAAATGAAATTTCTATGCAAGAGAGGATCCAGACAAACAAAGAGGGGACAGCTTATGCAAAACGCATTTAACATTTTCTACTTATTTCCTCGCCTTTCCTCCTCCTCCTCCTCCTCCTCGTTCCTCTCGTCCGCAGACGCCCGACGAACACACAAAGGAAGAAAGCCAGTGGAAGGAACGAGCGTGTCGGGGGTGGGGGGGGGGGAGGGGCTGAAATGTGTTGGGTCACATGCCAGGAACTGCACACGCTCGCCACGCTACAGAGGACGAGCGTGTCATTGCGGAGGCCGGTACCATCGGCCAGCCTGCCGGACGGCAGCGCCCGCCATCGCCGCGGGGCCCGCCTGCGCCGTACCGCCGTACCGCCGTGCCCGGGCCCCGCCGGGAGCGCCAGTAAGCCCCCTCTCTGTCGCTTTTCAATTAGGGCTCGTCATTACGGCCCTTTAATACCGCGGTTCAGCCGCCGCAGTCCGAACAAAAGCCGGAGCGGGTCCCTCTCCGCGCTCGTCCGGCTGCACCACGCCCCGCTCTGTCGCCCCCGGGCGCCAGCGCTAAAAAGGGGGGTCGCCCCGAACGAGACCTGCCTCCCCCGCGCCGGGAAAGCGGAGCGGGGGGAGAACAAGCGGGCGAAATCAAAGGAGGGGAAACGCGCTCTTCCCTCAAACTCAAACGTACCGTGGAGAAATAAAAAGGGCCGACACCAGCGCGAGCTCCCCCCCCCCGTCACGCCGAGATCGGCGCCCAATCAGCCGGGGGCAGCCGGAGACGCCGAGCCCATTACCGGGGCGGGCGGCGCACGACGGCAAAAAACAACCTACAAATGATCAATTAAATATACCGTAATAAAAAGGCCTGACATTTACAAATTGACATCCTAATGCTTTCCCAGAATTTCTGCCCCATTTTGTTTAATTAGACCGTTTGCTAATTTCCTGGATGGCCACATCGCGCCCCCCCCCCCCCCCCGCCCCCGTCCCTAATGGAGAAGCTCTCGGCGCGCCTCACCTCTCCTGTTCCAGCCTCATCCGCAGGGTCTCCTCCTCGGACACCTGCGCCTCCTCGCCCTTCAGCTTGCTGGACCCCCGGCGCTCCACTTTGTCTCCCGGCCTCTCGTCCTTGCGGTGTTTGCCAAACCTGCGGCGACATCAAGAGGAGGAGAGAAAATGACCTCCGGGCGCGACACAGCCGAATGGCCGATCCCGTGCCCTCGAACCCCGCCATCGTAAATACCTCACAACCAGAATTCAGCCGAGTAAACGCCGTTACAATTAAATACGCGTTTGCATTTTTCAGGTACACGCAGTCAACTCACACGGGTCCGCTGGTGCGTTAACTACACAAACAACCACATTCAGACGGTCATCTGCTCTCAATAAGCGATCACTTTTATTTCCCAGTCACAGAAGGTTACTGTGGTAATGACGGCCATGATTCAAACACGTTCGAAGGTTGCCACATCAAACCAATGAGGTAGCGCATGACACAAAGGCATGTCCTGATCTTCCCATCGCTCATAGGCGGCCATGGGAGCACTAAGAGGTTACGATTCTGTTCCAACGAGGCAAAAAAAGAAAGATTAACACGGAAAAAGGGTAGTTTTACGAAGGAGCGCGCCCCAGAGTTATTTACACTTTCCTCCTGAGTGCGCAAAACTCGCATTTTAACGGCGGGATGACGCGGGGGGCCCGTAAATCCGATGAGAGCACGCCGGGGTGCGAGAGTAACCCCGCCGGCGAACTGGGACGAGCGCTCGCAGCGCGTAACGCGTCATAAATCCCCCGCAGCTCCGCAGGACACGCAAACGAGCGGCGGTGCCGCCGTCCGTCTGAGAAGGGCTGGAAAACGGTGTGTGTGCGTGTGTGTGTGTGTGTGTGTGTGTGTGTGTGTGTGTGCGCGTGTGTGAGTGAGTGTGTGTGTGTGTGTGTGTCTGGGGGGGCCTCCTGCTGTAATGACTAAGCTGCTCTCTCACCCGCTCTGATTAATATAAATTGAATCCATATCCATCAGCACAGCCGGCTGAGGTCTAGCCTCATCTCTGACCTAGATGGGTAGTTACCTCAGTAGTTACTGGGGGGGGGGTTGGATGGGGGGGATGACAGCATAGGTGTCCCCACCACACCCTCCCAGCGAGGTAATGAAGATGCACAGGCACCGCTGGCTGTAGAGGACTGCAAGAGGGACTGCACTCTGAGCACTTCCTACCAATGCTAGTCTCTGTCTCTTCCAGCTACCAGTATGACTCAGCCAGCTGCATGGGGGGTTCGGCGCAGGTGGAAAGTCCAGCGGCCAGAAAGCAAAGGTCCTGCCATGTGTTTCCTCCACCCCTGAACTCAGCCAGCTCATTTCACTAATTAGTTTTACCTCCTGCCTGAAGAATTGTGCTAATTAGCAAATACAGGTGATTGGAACAAAATAATGGCGAAAATAGTGGAATTTCCACCCCTGGTGTTTGGACACTGGCGAACTGCACAGGAAACAGGCCTGAGCGTTTTCTGGCAGAAGCCAGAAGTGAAATCTGGCAACAGGCCAAGAGAAACAGCCTCTTTTTTTATTTTTTACCTTTTTTAATCATCAAAATATCTTGCAATACAATAACAGGTAATGTAATATCACTGCAATACACGGTGCTGCAAATATATCTTAAATCCCTTCACTCATGTAATGGTCTTGGCACATTCCTACAGCAATGAATCAAACTGATGTGTTTGCTCCAATACATTTTAGCAATCAAAATAAGCA
This sequence comes from Anguilla pacifica, assembly GCA_039654925.1. Classification (NCBI taxonomy): domain Eukaryota; kingdom Metazoa; phylum Chordata; class Actinopteri; order Anguilliformes; family Anguillidae; genus Anguilla; species Anguilla pacifica. Next base: position 35,039,725 of record CM077287.1, on the reverse strand, counting down.
CTTGAAATAGTGCCCGCTGGTGTGAATGAAAAATAATAAAAAATAAAAAACACAAAACCCAGAGCTAATGGGAGAAATCTGGAATACGAAGTGCACTGAAGTACTGGTTACCCAATACCCTGTACCATCATACCAGGAGGACCTGAGCTGGCAATTTAACAGCAAGAGTATGCAGTCACACAGCATGCTCCTTGCCAAGGTCAGCTGACTTCATTACACGACCTTGAGACAACTGGCTCTCCCCTCCGTGCGCGGTTGCTTCTCGAAGTCACGATGCCCGTCTGTACTGGTCCCACAACAGTGAAGCTAACTTCCTGCAGTGGTCAGGACAGCAGAATCATTGGATACTTTCCGACACAAACTACAAGTGTGTGAAGGTCCACTGCCTCAGACTGCGTTTTGGTTCCAATGCCCACCCCATACTGTAGGTCTCCCACCTTTTGTGCAAATTATTGTTGCGGTATTTTGATGGTTTTTGGTTATTTTAATGGTTTTATGCTTCTCTTCTCGGGGCATGCTATGGATGTAATCTGTAGGTATTTAGAAATTGTGCTGTGGTTCTGGGTCATTACGGTTCATTTGCTTTAGTGCTTTACTTGCTGGTCTGGGAATGTTGTTGGCTAAGTCTGATGACTGCTCAAATTAATCAGGTGAACGCGGCTCTGATTCTCCCACAGTCTAAGTCACTCCAGTCTGCTAAATGAACGGAATGTAATGTAATGCAGTTGAAAGCATACCCCGCTTCATTACAAATGCATGCGTACTGCTCCTTTCAAGCAGGGATTTAGAGTAAATGCATCTAATCACAACACTTTAATGAAAAAAAAAAGTGGTAGCGGTGTGTTTTGGAGCACAAACAGAAGGGAATTCAGTCGAGAATCAAATGCAAGTAATTGTACAGGGGCTGGGATATTCATTGATCGTTCGGCTCACGCACGACATGTCAATTTGCACACCGCACATGCTGAAATCGATTATGAAAATCCACATTGACTATTCAAAAAAAAAAAGAAATCTCATTTCATTTGCCGAACCGGGAAGAGTGGAGGACATTAGAAGAGACAACCTCCTCCATCTCAGTTGTGCTCTACTTTGCCTTCTGCTTCAGGGGTTTCTGTTAATTTTTTTGAGCGAAGGTTCACTAAAGAGTTAAGAGTTTCCAGGGTGCAAACTCAATTCAAGCCTTATTTTTGAGACAAGTCTGAATTAAGCTTCCCGAACCGAACATATTCATGAAATGGGAAAGCCTTGACCAATACGTTTACAGTTTCACTTTAAATTAAAAACAGCCCACTCAATGAATTGCTTTTCTTTTGCTTATTGCTGTGGTGGGACCACAATCTTTTGAATGGAGTTGGGTCTGCTAAGAGATCATGGTAAAATAACCAGCAGGGGAAAACCCAAAAGCATTGTAGCGGAGACACCGTGCATTACCTGATTAATTAATCAACAAATGGCTCGAGTACAGCCTGAAAAGTAAAAAAGCTGCTACTCCTGCCCTAATAATGAGAAGGGGCCATCTATCACTGCAGCGGGCGACAGCTTCCTACAGCACTTCAAGGACTTCTCATTAACTGCCTTAGAAATATGCCTCCTCCTCATTTTAAAAGCGACAATGCTGGGCACGTCACAAGAAGTTCAAACTTGCTCAACTTTTTCCCTCGGACGTGAAAATGGATGGCTGCATAATTTCTGTCACGGTGATGACGAGCTACTGTCCGCAGTTCTCCTGTTTCACATGCAGCGATGCGGCCGTCTGCTAGAAGCCCAACACGAAATGGTGCTTCACAGTGCATGCGTGAAGGCAAAAGGCAGGAAGGTGGACAGGACAGTGGTGGTGCTGGCGTGGGGTGGGGTGGGGTGGGGGGTGGAGTATGTGGGGAAGGATTGACATCAAAATGGGTTGTTCCCCACGGGGAGGTTAAATGCTCTGATCGTTTACCGGCATACACATGTAAATGGCGATCAGCTAGCACGCTTTGCCCATTGTATCCCGCTGACACCCTATTGTATTGTGTCTCTAAACAAATTTTGGTACTGGACTTTGGCTGTCAGACAGTGAGAAGATATGTAGTTAATCACATGGTTAATTCAACTGAAGTCCTCATATAAAGTAGACAAAGAAAACACTGAAAATGTATAATCTAAATGAAGCAATATCGTTTAATAGCATCTTGGCTAATACCAAAAAAAAGCCAAATCTCAGGTGTGTAATTGACGCTGACCTATACAATGATGTTCAATTTTTCTGACCTATACTATGATGTCTGATGATGTTTACTTCCACAGATTTTGGCCAGACAAAGCATCTCTTCACAGCAGTGTACACATCAGTAATCTGGACGCTCGGGGAGGATGATTTTTCTGTCTCGAGCTTCCAAACTGTGAGGCATTAAAGGCAGTGCCAGTAAATTCCCTTAGAACTGGATGAACACAGTGTAGAAAAAAACCGACTGTCTGAGATTACTGCCTTCCTGTTGGGTGGCCTTCAGTTGCTCCATTGATTAGATAAGTAGGTGGGAGTTCCCGACTGCACGCAACGCTGATTAGCATTTTGACAGGAGAGCGGAGCCAGAATTTCTTAAATTCTCCTACTTAACTCACTTTAGCTCAGACATGCCAGCAGTAGTCTGTGCCTGCAGCACAACCCTCTCTCTTGGCTTAGCCTTCAACATTATTATTGTTACCATTAAGCTATGAAACGCCATATTAAAGAAACACCTCACAACATTCATATTTTTAAATGTGTTTCTCAGCCTAATTTATCTGGCAATGCAAGCTAAATATACAGTGGCTGTTTTTTGTGATAATATCGCTAGGTAATGTCCTTATAAAGCAAAATAAATATTACTAAGCCATTCTGCGAAACCCTTACTTTTTGTTTTTTTAATAATAATATCTAACAAACTTGCCTAGCTAGTATAGGCCAACCGTATTTTCCAATGGCTGGTTTGCTCATGCAATTACAAAAAACGAACGCTAATTTAAGTTCATGTCAATTAATTCAAATAAATTTGCAAGCCAGCTAACTTCTCACTAGATACCCCAATTGTGCATAGTGCAGAACGGCCAAAGCAGCAAGAAATTCATTAAAACTTGTTTTTACAGCATTCAGAAAAGAAAGAGGGCATTTGTGGGTGGTAGTGTAGTACAATGGGCAAGGAACTGGTCTTGTAACCTGAAAAGGTCACAGGTTTGATTCCTGGATAGGACACTGCCGTTGTACCCCTGAGCAAGGTACTTAACCTGAATTGCTTCAGTATATATTCAGCTGTGTAAATAAATGCAATATAAATGCTGTGTAAAAGTTGTGCAAGTCCCTCTGGATAAGAGCGTCTGCTAAATGCCTGTAATGCTCTGTAATTTGTGAAGCAGAAAGTACGAAAGTCAGTGATACCGTTTTATAGATAAAATGAATAAAGAACGAGCTTTTTAAAAATAGTAGTACAATGCTTAACAAATACAAAATTGGTGAAGTAAATTTGTAACTTAATGTTCAGTACAAAAGCCACAAGTATACACATGCATATTCCAGTATCCAGGACAACCACAAATTGGGCTAGGCGAACAGATTTGACAGATTGACAGCCCAGAGGACACCGCTGTGGATATATTTTTTGTCCACCCTTACTTCTACATATGGCAGGTGTTATTTACATATCAGGCGTGTAAACAAAACACAAATGTACAAATTTAAATTTTCAGTTCAAAGGCCCTTTCTGATTATTGGTACCCATCATCATAATCCCTTCCAGTACACATGTAAGGTTAGGTAATTATTCAAATCACAACATAAACGCTTGATGGAAACTGGAATTACAGGAACGTGTATTAATTGTGTCAAAAAAAGACACTCTATGCATTTTAAATGAACATGTTAACTGGCAGCTGTAGTTGATACACATACTGCGTGTCCGTCCTGATAAACTGCAATTTCCACATATACCAGTCCATTCAGTGTTTACCAATGCTCACTCATTTCTATTTTGTACTGTATGGATTAGTTTCCAGGGTTCAGGGAATCATATTCCAGCTTTCTCCTATTTGCCCTGAATTTTGTGTTTTTAAAAAAATTATTTTTCACTCACACTGGAAAGCACTATTTTCAGTGCTTGTTCTGATTGTTAAAATGTTTTGGAGCAAACACATAAGCTTGATCCATTGCTGTAGGAATGTGCCAAGACCATTACATGAGTGAAGGGACTTAAGATACATTTTCAACAGCGAGTGTTGCAGTGACATTTCATTACCTGTTATTGTAATGAAAGATATTTTGATGATTACAAGCACCCAGATGATACATAGGACAGGGTAATACAAACCCCCCAGGTCTGTGCTCCAGCCAATCATATAAATTCTTAGATCAGTTTCAGTCATTTCAGCCAATCGCTAGCTCTCTTCACCGATGCGGTAGATTCCAAGCTGTACATGCTTCAGGCACGGATCAGAGAGGCCGCTGACAGGTGTGTTTGAATGCGACTGATAATAATGAGCGATTGATTGGTTGTCATGTGCCCCGAAGGATAAGAGGGTCAACTCCTCCATCTCTCTGTGCTACATTGAACACTTCACAAAACCAGGGGTGAACAAGAAAGCGGCTCCCTTGGTAACTGGAGCACCGAACGTGGCTTGGAAGTCTGTCATAACATTATTCAGATGAGAACAAGCTTAATTCACAGGGTTGGTATTTTTAGACTGTAATTGAATGGCACCTACTCAGACTGAAGATTTCCTTCTTGTCTCCATACCATGTCTCCCTGTTAAACATGCAATCTGTACGCTGCACTTAATGTTCCTTCTGAGTGCGAGCGGCATAACGTATGACAAAAGGGCCGTTCGCGCTAGCTGTCCCGCTGAATCCAGCCCCCATTGATCTCCATCCATTTTAAACGCACTTGAGAAGAGCGAGGGGGAAATTCGCCGCCTGGCTTGTGTTTTACACGAGCGCCTTTCACACGCGCGCGCGAGGGCACACGCTGCTTCCGTCACCGCAGCAACGTTCACGCAGACAGGAGGCCGAGGTACAACACAGGCTGGAGAACAAAGCCTTTCTTAGAGAATGGGAGAGGATATCGCCGCTGGCAGCGAAGCAATAAAACAGGACAACCTAGCGAACGCCCGTAACCGCCTGTCCAACCCTGCGCACTGAGAAATGATGCTCGCCACTCCCCTGAACAGGGGTTTCACAAAGAGGCTATCGCTATTCAGGCGCCAAGCTTCAATGGAGCATCAGTGAGAGACATTCACTGGCTAAATATCACCAGGACACAAATACATGCATCTACTAATGCTATGAATATCCATCTATCCAATCTGCGCCTTGCTGCACATTACCTTCTGAAGAGCAAGGGTATGCTGTATGAACATCGTCACTGACCTGGGAGGGGAGTCCCAGTTTTAGTGCCAAGTCTGACCTTTTATGGAAGCCCGCCTCACTGAGACAATGACATCATTTTGTTACGGATGTAGGGTGTCATTCACGTCACCACAAAGCAAGCCTAGTCTACTTCAGGCCCAAGTCTTCTGCGTTTTACGAAAAAAGCCCAGTTCAAGCACAAACGCAGTTAAAATAGCAGTTACCATGCATGTGTTCCGGAACGAACATGCAGTATGCCAACTGGCCACCGCATCGGCCTTCGCCACACGCACGCACACCTGGTCAGATGATAACCGCACCGCTTTGATGTGGCCTACACAAACATGCCCTGTAATTTCACACCAGTAACAGTATTTAGGAAGCATAATTACCAAAAAAAAAACCACAAGTGAGAAAAGTAAGGGAAGTGGCAAGGAAAGCCTACACCAAACCAACAACCTACACCCCTGAATCACTGCTCCAGATGCCAGGCCAAAAGGGCAGCCTGTCTATTATATGTTGCTATAAATGCATCAGCACAACAAAATCTGCTTAAACTAATGTGCCCTAAAACCGACAACATAGCTGAACTACCACAGCCTGCAACAGGGAGAAATACATTACATTTGGTATTGCAACATGCGTAATATGTCATGTGACTTTATGCTGCTGTTATGCTGGGCTAATGTAGGGGTCAAATGAGTTTTATGCAGGTGTGCTTAATGTGAAATATGAGGGTGAAAATTATAACCTCAAGTTGTGGGGGGTGTGGGAGACACCAGCGCTGTCTGTTGAGATGTCCCCAGTTGCTCTTCTCAAACATGAATCATCCCAAAAAGTAATGAATCGTTGCCAAGGTTCCACACCTACAATTACCATGTATGTTATTTATTGATTTACTGAGTAGCAACTGAAAACACAGCACCTGATGAAGGACATCAGTATATGTCAGATGACAGGAAACAGGAAGTCAGGGAATAGAATGATATTTTTTAACCTTTGCCTGAGCTTAATAAAAAAATAAAATAATTAAAACAAATGGCTCCAAAATCAATCATTTTTATAAAAGCAACATTAAAGCCTCAAAGTAACTAAGATATCTAACTGACAACAAAGACGACTGTGTTTCGATACAGCGCAGTCTATTCAGTGAGCCGCTGGTACTTCAAAAGAGAGATCGTTTTATTTACGTGTTAAATAAATAAATCAAAACATCGTCGATATTCACCTCCTCCCGCCTCGAGTTACCGGGGAGGCAGAACGGAACCGCGCGACACGTTGACAATCCGGTGAGATCCGAACCGTTTGGGACATCGTTTGTGAAAACTCTCTCTCCGACGGGCCCGGAGTTGTCATTTGCCACGCAGTACCTATCAATCCCAGACATCTCTGAGAACATAATTTCAAGGGCAAGCTGAATCATTAGGGCTTCCGCTCGGCAGACCTGAAAGTTAACGCCCATCTCCGGCGGGCCGGGCCCCCCGTTCGTCGTAGGCCCGGGAAAATAAATAGCCTCACCTCCTCCGAAACAACCGTTTTCTATAAATACTGGAAAGTGCGCGGGTGAATTTAAATAATTCATGCGAGTAATGCAGTTGTATAAACCGGCGACGTTGTTGTTTTCCGCGGGCAGTCAGCACCGCTGCGCCGGCTTCCGTATCGAAGGCGGGATGTGCGGGCGCGGTCCGGGCCGCTCGCGCCGCCGCCACTCCCAGACGGGAGCGCGTAAACTTAATAACGCCTCGTTACGAAGAGAGAGAGCTCGCCCCGTTCCTGCTCGCGCAGTAACGGTAAAAGACTAAAAGGGAACACGCTGCGCTCCCGCGGGCGGGGCACACGCTGTGAATACGGGGCTGGGGGGGGGGCGGGCTCCAGCATTTCCGGGGAGAGGGGTCTGTGAGCAGCCGCGGCGGCCGACCCCACGCGTAGCTAACCGGTGTTAACGGGAACGCGGCCGCGCCCGCTCCGTCGCCCGGGACTACCTGCGAGCGTTTCTCGAAATGCGTCGCGGCAACTTTTAACTGCCTGCCGATCACGCCCTCCCCGCGGATCTCATTATCCGCCGCTCCCAACGTCAGTCAGCATCTCCCTGCCAGGCCCGGATTAAAAGGGCCCCTCCGTGCACCTGACAGCTCGGCGGCAGCATCCCGCCAAGGTGGCGCCACCCGGGAGAGCGCCGGCGCTTTCAGACCCTTGTTCTCGAATCGCTTTCACGCGATTCATCTTTTCTTTTTTTTGTTGTTGCTTTGAATGCACGGAAGCGTTTTCCCGCCTAAGGTTGCAAAAATAAATAAATAAATAAATAAATAAATGAAACGGAATAAAATAAAATGAAATAAGATGAAGGGCCGGCGTCGAGAGGAACATCGCCGCTGTTCTTTCGGCAACGGCGGGGTGAATAAATAAATAAATAAATAAAGGAAGGAAGTAAAGCGGTGGGGCGCGGCGGGCTAGCAGCAGCAGCACGCGTGCGCCGCGCCGAGGCGCGTTGTGAATGTATTTGTGCCATTAAGGCGGATTCGTGGCGCGCCGAGCCGAGCCGAGAGCGAGCTTTCACACCAGAGCGCGCCCGGCCCCTCCCGCCGTCGCAGCCGCGCCGCCAACGCTGCGCCCCCAGAAACACGCGGGCCGCCGGTCTTTTTTTTTGTTTTTGGTCCCGCGCGGGTCACGAACGCCCCGCTTCTCGTATGGCTCATCCTCGTTTCGGCCGGGCCCTTACTCATGCGTTTCATTCTGACAGCGGTGGCGGTGAATAACTGCCAAAGCACAGGGCTGTACTTTCCTCCATTACCTCTATTAAAGTTATCTCTTTTTTGCTCCTCAGCAATGCGTCACGGCTATAAATCGTCGCAAAAGCTTTACTAAGTAGCCGACTTTTAACATTCTTTAACATTTCTTCCTCTGTGGTATTTGGTATTGCCCCTGTGAGCGTTAGGACAAACACAACCCTGTGGAGGAGTACTTGGCCCGGGGCCATTCTACGCTGGTGGCCTTTCTTTCGGGTATCCACCCCCACAGCCTCAAAAACAACAGCGGCTCCCCACTTCAGACCCCACTGAGCGTGTTTTTTTCCCCGAATTTCGTTCGTCACGGACGTTTTAAACAAATAAACAGGTCCCGCGGGCTGCGGAGTCCGGGCGCAGGAAGGGGCTCCCCAGCAGACCCGCCGCCGGGCGGAGCGTGCGTGCGTGCGTCGGGGAAGGGCTGGCGAGCGCGGCGTTTCCCCCACGCGCCGCGACGCGCTGAGGCGGCCAGCGGCCGGCGGTGCAATCAGAGCGCAGATTAAAACAGCTGTTCTCATCCAGGGCCTTCTCAGGCCGCGCAGGCAAGGAAGGCATGAATCAGGGCAAATACGCTGAGAGCCATATTTCACCAGACCATAATACAAAAGACGACCATTGAGAAACATGACAGCTTTTAATGTTCCTTATAAATCACGGGGATCGGTGTGTTTGTGCGCGTGTGTGTGTGCGTGTGTGCACGCAGGCGTGCCTGTGTGTGCGATTTTGTGTGTGTGTGGAATAAATGCGGCAAACAAAAGTTCCGTATAGAGATTTTACGGGATCGTGTAATTATTATTAGAGTATTAATAAAACACTGTTGCATATTCATGCAGCACCAGAACCCCAAATTATCATAAGGAAGACAAAGGAAGAGAAAGGTATATTAGCAGTGGCAATCACAACCATTTTCTAAAAACCAAAATCAAGGAAATGGAGGGGAAAGAGAGTGGCGAGGGGGAAAGAGAGGAAGAGTGAGAGAGAGGGAGACAGGTAGAATGCCTTCAGAGGGAATAAGATAGACAGAGGAAAACGAGAGGGAGGGAGAGAGAGAGAGAAGGGAGGGCATGCCTAAGCAGTTTCACTGGCAGAAGAGAAAAACAAAGAGACTCGCACATCATCAAAAAATAAAATAAAATAAATAAATGAAAGCGCATCGTCGACTGCAAGGCCCACTGCTTCCCGCTCACTTTGCGAGGAGAACCGGAGAGGGAGAGCATGAGCAGAGCTGGGGAGGGGAGACGGAGCGGGGCTGAGGAGGTGGGAGGAGCTGCAGGAGGGGTGAGGAGCAGTGCGATGTGACCTAGTTACATTATTATATGCTGAATGCTTAATGGAGTGTTTCACTACCGCGATCCTTCACAAAGGCCCAAGACTCACATATACCCCCCCAGCCCTGTATCCATTGAGCAAGGAACTGCGGCTAATTCTGTTAAAAATTACATTGTTATGACGGTATCTATCAAAACAATGCAATATCCTGTTTATTCAATTTAAAAAAAATTTGAATATGAATATGAACAAAAAAACTGTTTTAAGAACAATGACACACTCAAAGCTGCGAAATCCACACTTCCTTTCTCTTCCTTATTTATGACACGTGGGGGATAAAATGTGGTTTAAGACAAGATGAAGTATTTTAGATTCAACAATGTTGTGATAATCTGTTTTTAATCAGATGTAGTGTTTCATAAGGAACGCGAGCGAGGATAACCGGGTAACGAACGGCACGTCGACGCAGCGGAAAATCGCACGCTAAGCGCCGCTCGGTAAGGCGGGAAGAGGCGGGCCGAGATGGCGGAGGTGAAGGGCTGCCCTCCCGCGCGTCGAGCCGCGCTCTGCGATGGCTGCGCCGCGCTGTCATTTTGGAACGGGCACCCAGGATAGAACCCCTGATCCGTAATACTCCCCCCCCCCGCTCCCCCCAGCCCATCAGAATAAGGACAGGAGGAGGCGGGGCTTTCCCTCTCACAAACCCGGGGGCAGTGGAGGGAAGACAGAAGATCAGAGAGATGACGGCAGGGATGGCGGGGTTGGGGGGGTGGGGGGCAGGGATGGCGGGGTTGGGGGGGTGGGGGCCGGGGGGGGGGCGTGCAGCGCAGCCTGTGGTAGTCGATTGGTAGTCTGTGGAGGTGCCGGCCGTGTCAGAAGGGCTCTGCCTCAGTGTTCTGCACAGGGCAGGGAAGTGAACTGGGGATTGTGGGATCAGCAGCTCAGAGCTCTGCTGTTTACTCCCTGACAAGCCCAGCCTGGCATGCACACTCGTTGGGGGGGGGGCGGGGGGGGGGCTCCATCAGAAAAAAATGATTCTGCCTCTTTTTCTCCCTCCAATCAGGTGCCAGAAAAGGCCCAATTAAACTTGCACCACGACATCCACCAAAAAAAAAAAAAGAAAAAAAAATCCCCAGCGAGGCTCAGAAAAAAAAAAACGATTCTTGACACCTTCACAGAAAGAAAAACAGATCAGAGAGCGAGAGCGATAGAGAGAGAGAGGGGGAGAGAGGGAGAGAGAGAGGGAGAGAGAGTGAGAGAGGGAGAGAGAGAGAGGGAGAGAGGGAGAGAGAGGGGGAGAGAGGGGGAGAGAGGGAGAGAGGGAGAGAGAGAGAGGGAGAGGGGGAGAGAGGGGGAGAGAGGGAGGGATGGGGAAAAGAGAGAAAGGCAAGGCGCAGGGCGCGCGTCGCCGACTGGGAGAGCATAAAGTGGGTCCTGGGCTCTAATTGGCGGGCTCTGAGTGAGGCGCGGCGCGACCCGGCGTCTGACTGATACTGCGCACAGGCGATTTTCTCCCTTCGACACAAATCGTCTCCGCGCACGGGGGGGGGGGGCGCCGGGCGAGCCCGCGAGTGCCGGCCGGCGCGTCCGCAAACGAACGCGAAAGGTCGACGTCGCAATCCGCCTCCGTGCCTCCGCGGCGGAAAAAGAGCGGCAAACCGGAGGCGGGCTTTCTGATCAGAATTAGCGGAAAACTGCGTCCCCGGCGCTGCTCAAATCCACCCATTTCTCAAACGCGAGACGCTAACGGTCAAGGTCACTCGTCTTCGGTGGAAGTGATTCACTATTAGACATACGTGCATTATCCAGGCCATTAAATATGAATTACGGTTCCACACTTTATAGTCTTTAAAGCGTTTAACAGGTAAATAATCACCTTTTTATGGTTCATTGTGTAAGACAAAACAGTGAAGACGGTGTTTATTCACCGCCACTGCAGGAAACAATACCCAGATGACAGGGGGGGAAAAATGAAGCGCATCGCACAGTTAAAACTGTTCATCCATCTCAAATAAACCAAATTGTAAATAAACTTGTTTTGCTCAACTCCGTTTTCCTGCGTGCATTTTAACAGAGCGCCAAAACGTGCGGAAAAACGTTTTCACAAGGTCAACTTGTGATGCTCTGCGAACTGCAAGTTTGTGCCGTGACCAAGAGAAGCCGGGATCAAAAGGTTGAGACAAAACATTCAAAACTGCCCTACTTTTCCTTTCCCTTCCTTTCATTAGTTCTGCGCTTCCTTGGCCCTGCGAATGAAAGAAATAATGGAATGTTCAAAGCAATATGCAAATAACTCCACTTCCAGTGAAAATAAGCAGAAAAGCAGTTTATCAGTGACACGGTCTCACAGAGCGGTAAAAAACGATGATGTAAACGCTTTGGGGAACAGAAATGCAATTAAGGCGCTACGTATGAACGAGGAGCGGCGGCGAGGAAGACGAAGGCGGAGGGGTCCTCGGCGAATACCCTGAGATAGCGCAGAGCGGGGCCGGAGAAGGCGGGCGCCGCGCTTCGTCTCCAGTTCGCCCGCGTCGTCACGGCAACACGCGCTCGGTCACGTCCGGGTCAGCGGCGCGAAGGACGCCGGCGTGTCGAATTTCATTTTAACGAGAGTTCAGATTCAATTAGCGCTCCCCCCCCACCCCCCCTTCCTCCCCCTCCTCCCCCTCCTCGGCCGCCGTTCCAAACGCGATTGGGCGATCGGGTCCTGATGGAAAACACGGGAAGCCTCGGATCGGATGGCGTCCGCGCCGTGATCGCCGTGGCGGTCCCCCGATCCCGCCGCCCGGCCGCGCGGCCCCACTAACCGCGCCTCCGGGCCTCTCCGGAGAGGACGCCGGACGTCCGCGCCGCGGCCCCTCGCCGCCGCTCACGCGTTAAAAAAGCCTCCACTTCAGCACGCCGCTTTCCCGCCATCCCGTTATTATTCTCGCCGCGTTCGTAATCTGCTTTTTATTCAAAATCATTTCTCCACCCCCCCCCACCCCCCCCCCACCCCACAACACTCCTCGGTGCCGCGGGAATATGATTGGCAGCGGGATAATAGAATATCGGGCATGCAAGACGTATTTGGCACACACTCCCGAGTCTAATTCGCCCCAAAGTGCCCCTTGTAAAGCGCAAGGCTCTACATCGGCTGCATGGCAGGGGACTGCTTAGAGGGGCGGGGAAAAAAAAGAAAAAGAAAAGGGAAAGGGGGAAAAAAAAAAAAAATGATGCGCGCTCATATAATGCTTATCGGACAAATTCCACTGTCTCTTTTGCTTAGTGAGGCTTTTGATCAGGATCAGAACGCTCCGTGAGGCAGTCATGGCACGCTATTAACGGTGTGCGTGTGTGTTTTTTTGTAAACCTGGTTTTTTTATGTTTATAAATCACAGGGATTATTAAGAAGGCTGGCGTTACGAACAAAGCCGGGGGTTACTTCTTACACTCGTGGAACCTTCGCAAATATTGATGCAAGCGACCGGCGGCTCACCTGGCACGCGCTGCATCGACACGGCGCTTTGCAAGCACTGTATCTGTGACACTGTGATGAATGCCGTCGGGATGCCCCGTGCTGTCTAATAGATCATCGGTTCTTCATTCAGACCTACGTAACGCCTAAGATGGTTGTTGATTCACACAAAGGAACCTCTTTATACTGCAGAAAGCCGCTGTTTTATATGTTGAACGCATTCGTTTCCTTGGCGTTTTGAAGCTGTCAGCACGCCTGTCACCGGTAATTGCAGTCACGTCATAACCTCGCACGGCGGCACGAGCTCGCCCGGTTAGCGCAGCGCGCTAACGATGAGAACCGCACGCAATTACCCGTCCGCGGGAAGCGAGAGGCGGGCGTCCTCACTGCGGCCGTTTGTGGGGTTGGCGTGTGCGGAAGGGGGTAGTGTGCAGTAGTGTGACGCCTGCGGAGGCTGAGCCGGGCTCCCCAGGGAGCAGCTGTCACGGGGCTCTGTGGTGTCAGATGATGCCACTTATCAGACTGGCGGGAGGGGCCGACTGACACAGCCCCTTAATGCTGCTCCTTGGAGCGCTGACCGAGAGACCGCACCCCCCCCCCGCACCCCCGCACCCGCCAGTGGTGTAGCGTGTGTGCGTGCGTGTGTGTGTGTGTGTATGACTGTGTGTGTGTGTGTGTGCGTGTGTGTGTATAACTGTGTGTGTGTGTGGTTGTGTGTGTGAGTGTGTGTGTGGCTATGTGTGTGTGAGTGTGTGTGTGGGTGTGTGCGTGCGTGTGTGTGTGTGTGTATGACTGTGTGTGTGTGTGTGTGTGTGTGTGTGTATAACTGTGTGTGTGTGTGGTTGTGTGTGTGAGTGTGTGTGTGGCTATGTGTGTGAGTGTGTGTGTGAGTGTGTGTGTGTGTGTGTGTGTGTGTGGCTGTGTGTGTGTGTGTGTGTGTCTGTGTGTGTGTCTGTGTGTGGCTGTGTGTGCGCGTGTGTGTGTGACTGTGTGTGTGGCTACGTGTGTGGCTGTGTGTGTGTGTGTGTGTGTGACAGACAGGCCTCTGTGGTGCCCCAGTTTACTCCAGTGCACTCATTACGCGCTGGGCTCCCCACACTAACCACCTAGAGCACACACTGCTCTCACACTCGGCCCAGCACACACACACTCACACACACACTCACATGCACAAATGCTAAAATGCTTGGGCATGACTTAACACACACACACGAAATACAGATGATCAACACAAATAAACGTATTCTGCAGACTTTGTCCCCACAACACACAAATACAACCGTAGACAGACAAAGATACACACACACACACACATACCCACGTGTAGACAAAAGCACATAGACAGTCTCATACACATTTATGGAGGCACACCGACAGCTCAGACACACAATAGGCAGCCAGAATGACCCATCCCCCACCTCCTCCACCCCAATGCCCCACCCAAACACCCACACACGTCTGCACCAAACACAGCCGAACTGACACACACACGGATGCATTTTGGCAGCGAGGCGAACGAAGGTAAAACAGCCGCTAATCAAGCAGGAAGAAAGATGGCCGCCCGGCCTTCAGATCCCAACCAGAGGGCATCACCCCGCTCTCCCGGCCCTGTCGACATGCGCGAAGCCCTTGGGCGATCAGCGCTCATCTGAACAATCAGATAAGATGGGAAGCTAGCGCTAATGCTCACTCACACAGGGCCCGGGACACGTAATGGCCGTCTATTAGGCTGAGTCGACACCGATCTCAATGCACTGTACTGTACCCCTCGCTCACAGGCTCGGTTTTAGCGGAAGTGGAGGAATATCCACGGACAGAACGAGCGCGCTCATTTGCTAACGACTGCGCGGTGCGGAGCCGTGTGGCTTTCCGTACGCGTGCGGCGGAGGCTATTTCAGGGCGAGCCGGTCTCCGGCGCTTCGGCACGGCGGACTGTGAAACGAGCTCCTGTCCTCCTCTCCTTCCTCCATCCCGCCGGCTCCTTCTCCGCCGGGCCGGGTTTCAATGCGCTCCTAATCAGCGCCTCCGTTAAGCGTGCCGGGGAAGCGTTCCGTCGGCCAGGCTTGGGCTGCGCGCGCACACGAGCCAAAATGGCGGGGCGCCGCAAACGTACCGCCTTCCAACGTCCGCCGAGACCGACGGGGGGAGGGGGGAGCAAGGAGGGGCGGAAGTCCTCGAGCCGCGAAGACGAGGGCCGGTCTTTCGGAGGGGGCGGAGGGGCGAGCCGGGACCCCGTGCCGGTCGGGTCCCGGGGGGAGGGGGGGGGGAGCTAGCGGGCGATGGGCGCGGCGAGTCTAAGAACTGTGAGCGAGAGTGAAATGGAGTGCCTGCAGGCCTCCGCTGGGACCTCCTGTGTGCCTGAGCTTAATGAACATTCTCTGCATGCACCTCCCCCCCCCCCCTCCTTCCCTCTCCACCCCCCGCCTCTCTCCTCTGGTGCATCTCTCCGCCTCTCTCTGCAAACCTCTCAGACAGCGCGTGTGCACGCACGCGTGTGTGTGCGCGTACACACACACACACTCTTTCTCCCTTTCCCCCCTGTACTTCTATATTTTTTTTCATTTTCACGAATAACCTCTTTCCTCTTCTCACATTTTCTATTTCCATTTCCGCTCTATTTATATACATCTCCGTTCCCTCCCGTTTGTGATGTGCGTGATCTGGGCTGAGAGAGCGGCGCGGGCTGCGGGCGTGAGAGGAGGGGTCTGCTCCCAGACGGGCTGCGCAGGCGGTGAGAGGAGAGGTCTGGGAGCAGACGGGCTGCGCAGGCGGTGAGCCGCGCTCGCGGGCGTGAGGGGAGGGGAGGGGTCTGGGCGCAGACGGGCTGCGCAGGCGGTGAGAGGAGAGGTCTGGGAGCAGACGGGCTGCGCAGGCGGTGAGCCGCGCTCGCGGGCGTGAGGGGAGGGGAGGGGTCTGGGAGCAGACGGGCTGCGCAGGCGGTGAGCCGCGCTCGCGGGCGTGAGGGGAGGGGAGGGGTCTGGGAGCAGACGGGCTGCGCAGGCGGTGAGAGGAGAGGTCTGGGAGCAGACGGGCTGCGCAGGCGGTGAGAGGAGAGGTCTGGGAGCAGACGGGCTGCGCAGGCGGTGAGCCGCGCTCGCGGGCGTGAGGGGAGGGGAGGGGTCTGGGAGCAGACGGGCTGCGCAGGCGGTGAGCCGCGCTCGCGGGCGTGAGGGGAGGGGAGGGGTCTGGGAGCAGACGGGCTGCGCAGGCGGTGAGCCGCGCTCGCGTGCGTGAGGGGAGGGGTCTGGGAGCAGACGGGCCGGAGAAAGTGTCGGCTAAACCCGCGTCCCTTCAAACACCGCCGACGCGGACGGCTAACGAAGAAACATCGTCTCCCTCCCCGCGCCGAGCCCACATCAAACACGCGACGCGCCCCGACAGCACCGATCGAACCCGCCAGCGGCTCGCGCGTCGCCTCGCGTTTGTTCATCAAGCTCCTCAAACCGAGGGCCCTTCGCGCACGCGCGCGTAATCGCCCCGCGCAGCGCGTTCTTCGCCCGCGCCGCATGGGCTCCGCCTTCCTCAGACGCGACCTTGGAACACTTGTCATCTTTATCGTTCGTCGCGGGGCTGCGTGCCCGCGGCGCGCTAGCTAATCCCATTGCGCTAATCCCCGGGAAGGGGACTCGCGTCAGCCCCGCGTAATTTATGCGGTATCCCAACGAACGCGGCGTCGAAACAATTAACCCCGGTCCCTGTTCAACTAGCCGTGCGGGGAGGGGTGTTCGCGGCGCCCTTAAAATCGCAGCTTAGCCCCCGTTTTCCCGCCCGGGGCACGTTCCGGGGAGAAGGGGCCCCGTCTGGCAGAATCCCGCCGCACCACGGAGCTTCTGATTGGGCGGGACAGACAAGGGGGCCGGGCCGGGGTGGGCGGGACCGCATGCCGTGGCTGCTTGACCGGTTCCGTGCGGGGGCCGTTTGTTACACGCCGCGCCCGCGCTGACCGGCGAGCGGGAGAGAGAAGCCAGCCAATTAAACACGCGCTAATTTGGGCGGACGACCACGCGCGATTGCTACCGGTGCGCACGCCGCGCGTGTGTTTTGCGCGAGGCCTCACGCAGGGCATGAATAAAACATGGGCTCTTATTAAAAACATCCCCGTGCCGAAAGGCCGAGGCGCCGGGCTCTCCTCCGGGCGAGAGCGCAGACGCGGCGCAGGGAGAGGGTTACTCATTAACGCGGGGGGGGGGGGGGGCGTGTGCTCTCCTCAGAAACGAAAGAGGGGGCAGGACAGAGAAGAGGCACGCGCGCTGGGCTTTACCTGAACATGTCCCCCAGGCCCTTCAGCATTCCCTTCTTGGCTTTGCTCTTGTCCTTCTCCTTGTCCCTCTCTTCTTTCTTCCTCTCCTTCCCGCCCTTCTCCTTCTTCCTGTCCTCCTTGGCCCGGCCGCCGCCG
Source organism: Anguilla pacifica (assembly GCA_039654925.1). Lineage (NCBI taxonomy): Eukaryota > Metazoa > Chordata > Actinopteri > Anguilliformes > Anguillidae > Anguilla > Anguilla pacifica. Next base: position 35,022,464 of record CM077287.1, on the reverse strand, counting down.
TTCACCTGCCTCTCCGACGAGCCGGGCAGCGCCAGGTCTGCGGCCATGGACAGAGAGTCCCGGCCCGAGCGTGAGCTCCCCTCTGTGTCCTCCTCCACTGAGAGAGAGAGAGAGAGAGAGAGAGAGAGAGAGAGAGAGAGAGAGAGAGAGAGAGAGAGAGAGAGAGAGAGAGAGAGAGAGAGAGAGGGGAGAGAGGGAGAGAGAGAGAGAGAGAGAGAGAGGGGGAGAGAGAGAGAGAGAGAGAGAGAGAGGGAGAGAGAGAGAGAGAGAGAGAGAGAGAGAGGGAGAGAGAGAGAGAGAGAGTTGAGATTTAACAAACCTTTATTGTACAATACATACTGCCATTTGGCACAGCAAAATGAAGAAACCACCAAATCAAAAAGAACAACAAATACCAAGACGCACACACAAGAAAAACAAAGAGAAAAAGGAAAGGAGAAAAAGTCAAACAAAGCAATAGAAAGCAAACCTTTCAGAAAGAAACATAATCATTTATATCACTATCCGCTTAGTATTACAGAGAGAGAGAGAGAGAGAGGGAGAGAAAATGAGTGAGACAGATAGAGAGAGAGAGAGAGAGAGAGAGAGAGAGAGAGAGAGAAAGAGTGAGTGGATGAGATTCTAGTGTAGCAGCATGAAATAAAACTGGATACCGATTAACATTACAGATCAAAAATGGAGACCAAATGCAGTGTTCAGATTAGGGCGGGGAAACGGCTCCTTCTGGCCTAACTTCAGGTCTCAGCTGTCCTGGCTCTACAGCGGAGATGTAGCGAGGACAAAGAGGGTCAGCGGTCACCGGAGCCTTCCGTGTGTTTCCATTAGCTTCCCCCGGTAGAGAAAGGCACCTCCGGGCGACGGGCACCTCGGACACAATGGGGCGCAGGCACGCGAGGAGCTCGGCGGGACCCGGAGAGCCGCCATCGTTTAATTCGGCTGGCCGAGTTCAAAGGAACCGGCCCGGAGGTCGCGGCCGCTCTTCCCCGCCGCGAATAGCTTCCTCCCGTCGCCGTGACAGCCGTCTCTCCCAGGTCACGCCACGGCGGTCTAATCCCACAGAGGGCAGAGCGGCCATGATGAACGGAGCCGCTTTACTGTCCACGTGCCATTTCAGAAAGATGAACTTAGAAAAAAAAAATACCTCCCTTGCATTGTTTCTTAAACTTTTTTGGGCATCTTAAATGGTGGAAATATTGTCCAGTACTGTAAAATCCAGGAGTTCTAGCATTGACATATGTTATTTTTCTTAAATAACACTGTTCATTAATATTTTGATATAACATCTTACTTCTTTAAACTAGTGGCTGATTGGGATTGCAGTGAGTGCTAATCCCATAGAGCACTGATGATAAAGACGACTGTACAACCATTTAAAAAGATATCCTATGGTAAACCACACTGTAGTGCACAGCAGCACTATAACATATTGCACTATACTGCAATAATAGCAGTATCAAATAACAGCAATCAATCTGTGCTAAATTATACTATACTGTATATGTGTGAACAAAAACAAATCATTTAAGTAAAACCTTTTCATAAAGGCACGTACAGATCTTTCTGAGTGCTTTATGTGCCCTGAACTTACTTAATTCAACACAATATCACAAGAGACAATTAGTCCCTCGCTCTTTCTCTCTCTCAGAAAGCATCAGAAAGTTCAAAAGTAGCGCGTCGGTTCTAATTGCCTTGTTTTATTTATACACCAAGCTGCCACTGTAGGGTCTTCGCTGTGAAGGCAGAGCTTTGATCTCCCGACAAGGCTTCGCACAAGCAGCACGCCAACACTTGTCAATTTTCACACAATTCGGCGGGAGCTCACCGTTACCTCTCGTACGAGTTCACGAGATCAATTTGGCATTTGAACCGCGATCGCGCCTGCAGTATCATTATGCCATCGTCACTTACATTTGTAAAAAACGAAGCCTTCTTTCCCCACAAAGAAACGGCTCTCCCGTGCTCCGCGGCCATGTCTACTGCGTCTGCCGCTGAAACAAGGCCGCGCGGTTCAAGATGAAGACGACATGACAAGGACCTTCTGAAATGGCCGGCACAAGGGGAACTGTAATTGATCCATCAACGATGGCGCGTTTAAGCCAACAGAAAAGAAAGGCGGTTTTTGGATGTTAATTGCAAACCGGTTTTCTGGAGAGCGGCCCCCCCCCCACTCCTGATCGATCGTTTGCAAAGCGACGCGAGGTGGATGTGGTGGGGGGGTGGGGGGTGGGGGGTGGGGGGGGGGCTGATTAAAGCTCATTAATGCGCTCGGCGTCACAAAGCGGAGCGCCAGCCTTTGATGGGCGAGAGAGAAGGAAGCCCTTATCAAAAAAAAGCCCGTGGCGGGTTTTTAGCGTACGGAACGAGCCGCGGCGCGGCGCGGGGAGAAGGAGTCACGGCTCTCATTTCAAGGATGAGGACGGGATTTGTTTTTTTTTTTTTACCAGTTATCAGCACTTCCTTTCGGCAGCCATCTCAAAGGAAATTACTGAAATGAAATCTCAACGTAGAACTGTGTATGACAAGAATGGCAAGCAAATCCGCAGCTCGAACGTATTCAATTATGCAAAGGTTTTTTTTTTTTTTCCCCTTCTTCTTACTCTCTTTCTCAAGAAGACGATAAGACTAACAGGCTCTGACCAGATATGGCTTTTATCACTCATTTCGTGGGGAGAGGCTTATCCTGACATTAAGTGCAAAGTCAGAGCCTTCCGCATTGAGCTACATCCAGCAATTAAAACTCGGCGGAGATTAGACAACAGCGCTAATTTCTCCTGGTCTTAATGATTCTGTCTCAGATAGCGCGCTGGAGATGATGACGGTAGCCCTCGCGGGGAGCCGGGGCTGTGTGAACGCAAGCACTATGCCTGTTATGATCAGAGGCCCAGGAAAACTCAATCTGTTAGCAGCGGAAAGCCGTAGCCATGAGCTCTCACCGGACAGACGGCCGCTAATTTCGCCGGCCCGGTTCAACGGTAGCGCCAAGGGAACCGCTACGGAGAGAGAGGGAGAAGAAAAGAAACGACAGGCAAAAAAAATTTAAAAAAAATAGCTACGCCGCTTGGATGAAAAATGCGCGTTTGACAAGGTGTTGGCAAATGTCACCTCACAGAACATCCAACAGAAACGAACGCAGGCGATTAAAAAAGCTAAATGAAGCGCAGGGAACGTTTGAGCCATTCGAGTTGCGGGTTTCTACTAATCTTGATTCTGACAGACAGGGATGCAAAAAGAAATGGATCACGCTTTATATAAACGGGCGTAGGAGAGATAAGTAAAATTTCTGGGCTCGTTTAAGGAAAAAAAAATAAAATGAGCCCAGAATACAGGCATATGACTCAGAATACAGGTATTTAAAATCATAAAAACATATTGAAATACAAATGGAATCGGGGTAGTTTGAAGGATATCTTGCGAAGACACATTTTTCCACACCAACGCTGAATTCTCATTTTATGTCAATAAAAATTCTCTCCGTGGAGAAAACAAAAAAAAAAGAAAGCTCTGCTTATCAGTCAACTTTGACTATTAACCTTGGTGACGAACGCAGTCAGGTTGCTTTTATCTAAATTGAAAAACAGAGTTATTTGAATATCAGAAGCGGAGAATGCAATATACGTCTATTAAGGAATCTGCTGCCTTTTCATTCCTCCTGTGGGAGATAAGGCAGTATTTAGTGCTATGCTGACAGAGCTTACCTCAACAAAGTCACCCATGCAAATCGGTCCCTTTCAAATTTCCCCATGTTAATAACAGAAGCCTCCAGCAGATAAATAATACATTATATATATATAGATATATATATACACACACACACATTTATGTATACACGCAAACACACACACAACGGTTAATCTACCAGAGGATTGTGTGTGTGTTTATATGTGAACTGGGCTTTGACATATGTTACAGGTTAAATGGCCAAATGTATTTATTTCTATAATAATAATAATAATAATAATAATAATAATAATAATAATAATAATAATAATAATAATAATGATGATAATAATAATAATAATGATAATAATGATAATAATAATAATGATAATGATAATGATGATAATAATAATAATAATAGTAATAATGCCAGCTCTGCTGTGGAGGTGGCAGCTCAGTGTAAGCAGACACATTAGCCCTGGCGTTCCCCCTCCTGCTGCGTCAGCGCCTCGCGCTCGCCGGGCCTTCCTGCAGCTGAACTCTTAATCGCTTTCAGGTGGAGGTGCTCGTTATTCAGCCTCGCGCCCCGGCCCCAGGGAGCCCCGGGGGGCGGCGGCGCGCTCGCCTCAGACGTGCCACGCCCCGGCGCTCCCCCCGCGCCCGTCTGCGCCCGCACGCGAGAGAGAGAGGCTGGCGCGCGTCGTCTGCGATGCCCCGGTGACAGCCCGCAATCACACGCCAGTCAACCTCAGCCCCAATCAACTGCCACTGCAGCTTACAGACCCCACTGCTGACGACAGCGGATCAATGCAATTTATTTACCCCGCGCATAAATAAATAAATAAATAAATAAATAAATAAATAGATTTAAATAAATAAATAAATGAATTAATAAACAAATAGATAAATAAATAAATAAATAAATAAATAAATAAATAAATAAATGACATTTCCCTATGGTTTTGTGGGAACAATAAAACAGACTATGTCTTTGGGGACGGTACCATTCATGTAGAAGTAAGACCTGTGAGTGGCACAGGCTTGGTGTCGGCCCGGTTTGTTCCAAATAAGCACTTTCCCTGGGGCGCGCTTGAGTGTGCTTACTGACTGCCTGCCAGCCCTAAAATGAATCCCAGGCTGTGGGTAGATACAGACGTTAAGTGACATCTGTAAGGCGAGCCGCTGATTGCGTTTCTGCAGAGGGACCCGCGTGCCCTTATCAGGTTAATTGTATGGAGGTGATAGCATTCCCACTCTATCACGCTAATTGAGAGCGTAGCCCGAATGAATCCGGGAGTCAGGGGGTACGATGGGACCAAGGACACGGTGGACAATTAACAGGGGACCGGTCCCGGGACAATGGCGCCGGGCCCTGTGTCAGAGACACCCGAATCAGCAACAGCCAACACAGAGGCTTCCTGTCTTTACCACTGGAAACCAGGAGAACCGCAGGAATATCGCTTCTAATGAACTCACGCACACCGGGATGAAAAGAGACATGCAGGAATCCAGAGTCTTTCACAAAGCAAGGACAGTGCCTATTGGCGTCAATGGACACGCTCCAAATTCAAGAGCAAATTTGTTAACGGACCTAGCAAAAAATTTAAAAAATCACAATTCCACCAGGGTCTCTGGTAATTCGTTCTCATACGAGTTAAAGGCAGTGATGAAGGCAGCTGTGGGCCCGTTCGGGGTTCGTACGCACTTCCTCCCCCACAACCCCCAGAAAGGAAGCCCTGACCCACTTTTAAAAGACGGTTCCTCCGCACCGTAATTGTTCCAGATGGGAATTCATTTGGAGTCTCGCTACTCCCGTCAGAATATAAAGTAAGATTAAAGAGATAAAGGGGTGAACTGGGGGCTGGAGTGTCCTCCAACCTACCCTCGGGAGGACAGGGAGTGAGGCTGGCCACTGTTCACAGGGACCACGCTGACTGCCCACTGACTGCCAGTGTGCGGCTGTGACAGCAAATAAAATGCTTTTATATTACACAAACAGGAAAGAGAGACGCGCGGTGCATGGTGCAGTCCGCAGGTCAATCTCCACCATGGCACTTTCCCAGCAGCGGTGCCTTCCCGGTCTGTTACCCCCTCTGCTTTCCACCTGCTGTCTGAATACAGACCGAATACGAAAGGAGGGCAGGCTGTCCCGCTCGACTTTAAAAAAAGAAAAACGTTTCGATCCATAATTTGTCACAGAAACTGGTGAACGCTATAAAAAGAAGGCGCCCACAGCCATCACGAGTCAGAGAAGGGTCCAGCCCTGCAGCTGCATCTGAGAGAGCTCTTAAGGGTCTCCCTGCCCTCCTCTATTTAGGGATCACTCACGGGTCTCTGTGCCCTCCTGTATTTAGGGATCACTCACGGGTCTCTGTGCCCTCCTCTATTTAGGGATCACTCACGGGTCTCCCTGCCCTCCTCTATTTAGGGATCACTCACGGGTCTCTGTGCCCTCCTCTATTTAGGGATCACTCACGGGTCTCTGTGCCCTCCTCTATTTAGGGATCACTCACGGGTCTCTGTGCCCTCCTCTATTTAGGGATCACTCACGGGTCTCCCTGCCCTCCTCTATTTAGGGATCACTCACGGGTCTCCCTGCCCTCCTCTATTTAGGGATCACTCACGGGTCTCCCTGCCCTCCTCTATTTAGGGATCACTCACGGGTCTCTGTGCCCTCCTCTATTTAGGGATCACTCACGGGTCTCTGTGCCCTCCTCTATTTAGGGATCACTCACGGGTCTCCCTGCCCTCCTCTATTTAGGGATCACTCACGGGTCTCTGTGCCCTCCTCTATTTAGGGATCACTCACGGGTCTCTGTGCCCTCCTCTATTTAGGGATCACTCACGGGTCTCTGTGCCCTCCTCTATTTAGGGATCACTCACGGGTCTCTGTGCCCTCCTCTATTTAGGGATCACTCACGGGTCTCCCTGCCCTCCTCTATTTAGGGATCACTCACGGGTCTCTGTGCCCTCCTCTATTTAGGGATCACTCACGGGTCTCTGTGCCCTCCTCTATTTAGGGATCACTCACGGGTCTCCCTGCCCTCCTCTATTTAGGGATCACTCACGGGTCTCTGTGCCCTCCTCTATTTAGGGATCACTCACGGGTCTCCCTGCCCTCCTCTATTTAGGGATCACTCACGGGTCTCTGTGCCCTCCTCTATTTAGGGATCACTCACGGGTCTCTGTGCCCTCCTCTATTTAGGGATCACTCACGGGTCTCCATGCCGTCCTCCTCCGGCTCTGCGGCTGGCTGGTCGTAGGACTTGTCGATCGCAGCCCTGAAGCTCTCGTTGCAGCCCCTCCCTCTGATGATCCGGGGGCGTGGCCGATGGAAAGGGACGTCTCCGTTTAGCGTCACCTCGGCGACGGCCGTCTGCAGGCTCTCCAGAGAGCTGGATTTTTTGAGGCCGAGAGAGGGGCCCACATCTTGGGACGGATAACCTTTGATGGGAAAATTATTCAGTCAGTACAGATCACAGTACAAACAGTCAGCATTCACTTTCATCCTCAAAGAAACTGTTTTGATCTTCACAGGGCCAATTTAAGTAAACGCATTTAATCTGTAATTACTTGGGACATATAGAACCATACAGGTGTAGGCCTGAAACGTTATATTAAAATCACAGTAAAACGCCTTTTACGTCATTCTGTCTAGAACCCTTAGAAGTTACGATCTCCTATAGACATGTTTATAAGCGCCCATGTAAATGAGAGTAAGAGGGCGAGAGAGAGGGGGAGGGAGGGACAGAGGTAAAGAGAGAGAGAGAGAGAGGGAGGGAGAAGAAAAAAATAGGGAGGGAGAGAGGGAGTGAGGAGGGGAGAGGAAGGAGAGCAGCTGGATGAATAGAGGGAGTGAAGGAGACAGGTAGGTAGTGATGGACTGAAAAGAGGCTGGGAGGGAGAAAAACGGGAAAAACAGGAATTAAGAAAGAGTGAACGGCTAACTCAGAACCCTGAGGTATACAATTGAGCCAACTGCCGTGCAGCGAGGTGCTTGGCCCACCGACAGAACAAGGCCGTTCGCCGCACTGTCACAATGAAGTCGACAACGATGACAACATGTGACAAAATGTGAAAATAACCGCCCTGTTCACAATTCTCAGCTCCGCCGAGCAGAGGTGGATACCTCATCATTCAGGGAGAAAATGGAAGGGCGCGCCGCTGCCAGTCCCCATAACTGTCACAACCTGAGAGACAGGCTGTGAAAGCACTGAGAGGAAATCAGCAGACCTATTTCCTGAAATCTCTCCTTTCCCGAAGGCTCTCCCTCTCTCCCGACGTTCTCCAGAGCCGATGCCCGATGGCTCAAAAGCAGGGAGCTGGTCTCGCTCTGGAGGACATTGGTAGGCATGAGCGTGGGAAGCAGAGGGAAGGTAAAGCAAAAGGACTAAACACGCAATCTTCCCCCAGTCATGTCAGCTCACCAGAGTCGGTTATTCAACCCCCCGCATAATGTCCTTCCTCATGTTCTTATATTTCAGAGACAATTTAAGCCGCGCGCTAGGGGTCCTAAAAAGACCTTCGTCCAGCCCCCCCCCCTCCCCTCTCACTCTCATCTGTGACTCGCTTTCACAGAAAATGCTGACTGGCCATCGGAACGCCTGTGTCGTAACTAACGCACCATAACCTACTGCACAAAAAGCTTCATGTTCATTTTAATCCCCTGTTTGCGCAACCAAAGAAAAATATTTAAATATTGATAAAGGTTCAGGTGCCACTGAGTGCATCTGCATAGACAAACAGACCCATTTTAATGATAACAGGATGTACCATTTCACCGCTGTTGACTCATTAGTATCAACGGTTGAATTGACTGATATTGTCAGAGTGATAAATCTTACTTAAAAAACTGAAACACAAGAAGTAAAACAGACAAATGAATAAACACAAAACCAAAATGTCCCAATTCAAATAGCGCTAAAGGAAAATGTCTGCATCGCCAATACAAGGCATCTCCATCACTAACCTAACCAATATTGACTGCCAGTGGGCTGGATATCGATGTGTTTGTTCTAAGCCGACTAGTCACTGGATGCCAGGCAACATAACAGTCACTTTAATGTTTCCATAGCTTTACTCAGACAGCTGTAATTGTTTATTCAATGGCAAACAGCCCTTTGTTTTGGAGCACACAAGTGAAGCGAGGCATATATTGGTATCTGTATTGGTATGTCAGGAGACATCTGTGTTCCTTCCTGCCTCGTTCAGAGAGAATTTGCAACCCTTCTGTTTAGGAGCCTAGCTGGAGCTCCACCTCCTGATGAACAGGTCACATGTGCAGGTTTTACAAACAGTAATTTCTCAAGGTCTGAAGTCTTTTCTGTAAGTATTGCTGAGAGAAACTAAAACTTAAACGAACTGAGGGACACAAACAGGAATTTAAAAATTAAGAATTTGATTTAAACTCTCCTAAGTATGATATACCTCCTTTGCTGGCAAATGAGTCAGCGAATCCATCTTTAATTAATTGCATTTCCGACAAACTATTCAGAAGAGAAATCCAAAAAAAAAAAAAAAACCTTTTAATTTGAAATTCCATTAAAAGTTCCAACTTTTTCCCATTAGGAGTTCCAACCCGTCCTTTAGAAGCCCCAAACTTTGGCTTCATTACCCACTGGACCAGCTGCTGAACTTTCCCTGAGTCTGAATGCTCTAGTGACTGGGACACAGAAGAGCTCGGCTACTCGGCAGTTCAGCTGAGAGAGAGAAAGGCGCGTGCATATGGCCCACAGACGGGGCCCCACGTCCCCCTGAGAGTATACCGCCCTGACGGACAGAGCCAGTTCCTTGCGCATGCATGAGGCCGTGCCCAGAAAAAACAGAAAGCGCTTTTTCTCTCAGGCTATTGAAGAGGATTCTGACCCTGCCCCCCCTCTCCTCCCCTCCCCTGACTACCCCGCCTCTGTCATCAATAACGGCCTGACGTCTTTCCAGCACACTAAATGGACCATGCCCCATTGGCGGCGAGCTCAGAGCGGATCTATGCTCACAGGGATGCAGAGATTATGCTGGGAAAATAAACCATCCACAGTCTAAAGAAAATAATTAGAAATCTATTACCTTTTTAAAGGAAAACAATAAAAGGAAGACGCTGGCTTGAATGACAAGATAATTAGACGTTTTGAAAGGTGGAGAAAGCTTCAGACACACGCCCACTACAAAGCCCAAAACAGCTTGCTGGTGTGACCTGAAACACATTGCCACTGTTATTATCATTTTTATGACAGACAGTAGAAACTTCTAAAGCTACCCTTACCAGCTGAACATTTTCTCTCGTGCTGACCTTTAACCATACTCAGTGTGTCTTATTAGCCTAGACGGTGTTAAACGATTTCTCGCAAATTAAACAGGCTCCTTAGAAAAATGGAAAAAGACACAAAGAGCTGGTGAATCACTAGCTTCCTCTATGTGGGAACAGTGGTGGTTTAGATTGATTAAATATTTGCCTGACTAATTCAGGCAGTACAGCCTACCGATCTCAATGTCCTGCTGGACAGAACAGGCTGTCCATGACCCACAACCCCCTTGTTGTTTTTAATAATGGGCTGGAAGGGTTCTCATGGGGCTCAGGTTGCAGAGATGATGCTACATCGACTTCCACGCATGTGCAGGCAGCATACAATGTTGTGTCTGTCACGAGTCCAACAGCCGTCTGATGAGTGAACGTTGATGATGCTTTCCAACAGAAATATCTTTCTGGAAACTTTCATGGTGTTCAGATGACTCAGCAGTCAATGGAACCACGCAAGCTGAGAACGGGTCAACTGCTCACACAGCGGGCCTGATTCACTAAGACCTTTAGCAAGTGCAAAACCTTTTAGCACGTGCAAAACTAATAACACAACCAACGATTGGTGCAAGACAAATACCGTATCCAATCATTGGTCATGTTATTGGTTTTGCGAGTGCAAAAAGGTTTTTCATGTGCATAGTAAATCGGGCCCAGTTTGTCTTGCACGTTATCGGAGTAGAATGACACATTCCTGGTTGGATAAACCGATTATTTTCCCTGAAAAAGCATTCTTTTTTCAATTCTTCATGTCATATAGAGAACACCGAGAACAGGATCTTAAAAGGGGACATGGAGATGCTGTTTCTTGTAAAGAAAATAAAAGGGTGCCATTTCCTGGATATTTGTGAACCTAACATTATTAGCATACTGCCAATGTCATGCAAATGGCAGGGTTTCAAAGCACATACATAAATTCTATTCGGATAATGCACACCACAACGGCTGCATATTTGGGAGGAGAGGCTTTCAGGAGAAAGTAGAGATGAATGCAACAGTTCAGGGAGCACAAATAACATCCGCGGCTGAGCGTCTGAGAATTAGCATTCTCTGGAACTGCTTCTCAATCCCGCATCTTCAACCCCTGCCATTGTCTCTCGTAGGTGGCGTACACAAGCGTGAGCCACAGAAGAGAGAGAGAGCCTCTTTTTAATTTTGGCTGAAATTTGTTGGAGCGTTGCGGGGGGCGGGGGGGGGGGGGGCGCCTGATGTTCAGAAGTCGCTGTTCCCGTCACACGGCAAATGTCGCTTTGCACCTCCCCCTTCAATGGAAAAATCACCTCCTCCTTCAATGGAAAAATCACCTCCTCCACGATCGCACGACTCTCACACTCTCTGCAGTCATGATTCCTCAACGTGAAGAAACGGGAAAGCTTCGAAACTTCAAAGCTGCACGCGGTACCCGATATCTTCAGGTTTGGCAGGCGTTTCATTGGGTTTTCAGTAAGCTCGGCTTAGAGGAACGTTAAACACATTCTTAATCTACTGTAGAGCATCCAAAGGCAAGCAAGACACTTCATTCCAAAAGACTGATTATCATTAAATATTAAAGCAGGTATTCCAAACTACATGAATAAATCACAAGAGGTTATTACAGAGGCTCTTACTATGGAATAATTAGTCCTGCTAAAATGACGGTCCCGCGACCGTTTTTTCCATCGCAGGGCCCTGCCTCTGAAGATCCACACGAAGACAGGGATTCCATTATACATAATTTATGCAGCACGCAGGGAATTTAAGCAAAGCGTTAAAAGGGTAATTAAGCTAAAAATAGGCCTGGGGTGACCTGAGAGCCTGTGTCCTTACATTCCTGCAGAAGTTAAACGGCCGTGGGGTCGACAGGGATGCTGCATCTCTGCCAGCTTTCATTAGCAGCTCAGGAGGCGGATCCGTCACCTGGCCACCCACTCTGCAGCGGTCACCATTAACTTTGGCGTGCCTGCGCCAGAACAGCATCGCACGCCGCGTGATTCTGGCTATGATGGTGCCATTGCATATGCTTCAAAACACACGCCACCCTATACAGTACGTAAATGTACTGTACGTGCAGGTAGCGGAAAAAATGGGACCAGTATATATGTCGTGGCATGAATTTGTCAGGAGGAACGCAACACCACTCTTCCATGAGAAACTCAAACAAATCATGCTTAGTTGATGGGAGTGAAAAGTTTCAGGCATCCTTCCAGAATATTCCATAAAAGCTTGATTGGATTCAGAGGTGAATGCCATTAAGTGTGGTCAGTGATATGCACTTCAAAGCATTGGGCAGGAAATCATGCTCTCTGGATGGGGGTATTGTCATCCTGAAGGACACCAAACTCAGTGTGAAATAAATGATCTTACGAGGACTAAAGATGATCACTCGGTACCATTAACTAAAACGAATGACGTTGACCTTTTAAGTTGGTCTGAACTTGCAGGTTATGATTTGACCTTGATATCTCACAACAGTCAGAAAACCGTCCACAGATGCAACAGTTCCTGTTATACTTCATTGAGCCAGAATAACCACTGCTATCCCTTCACGGTTTTGTGGTCACTCTTGGAGTCTCATTCTTCTGCATCATCTCTGGTTTTTCTTCTTTACTTTTCCTATCCTACTCCATCCCTCCCTCCCTCCCTCCCTCCCACAATGTGTCTATCCCCAAGGGTCTGTGCTGGAAGCCTCTGTTCTCCCAGTCTGGGAGAGAACACCCTGAGAAGCTGTCAGCGATTTGGGAGTGCCCTGCTGTTCCTAATTGCTGCTGTACTCCAGAACACCAAAAGAAGGCCAAGCCATTTTCTTTACTCACTGTACCTTAGTTCTGACTTTGATTCTTTTTTTGTTTTTCATTCTTTGTTTCATTTAAGCTGTGCGCAGAAATAAAAAAGCAGGTTAGGCTGTACAATTCTGCAAGAGGCAGAGTACAGAGAATTAAACTGTACGTGTACTGAATTCTAAACTAAAAGCCACAAACTCCTTCATAAAAGCAATATAAACATCAATATTGTTTATTAATAATACCTGATATAGATTGTGATAGGGTGTCCCCAGTGATATCATAAATGATACCATATTCATCCTGGCATGTTCTGTTATGGCAGTGTCACTTGATGATGTGGATGATGACCTAGAAAAGCTTACGACAGCCCACGCCAATTATGTGAATGTGAAGTATTCATGGAGTTCCAGAGAATTTTCAGAATATTTATTTTTTTAGAAAATGTTTATTCATTTAATTTAGAAATTCACTGCACTGAACTGGTAAATGTGATATGAACCGGCACAAAGCCCTTAACTACGCCAACCCCTTTCGCCTTCCTCTTTACTTTGTCACTATGCCATTTTGAAGCGAAACTCCTGGAAGCTTTAAGATGAGCAGAGCAGGCGAGGTGACTGTGAAAACGCACCGCCTGACACTGACGGTTTAATTGCAGTCGGCCAAGTAGGGCGACTGCCACTAAAAGTCTCGTTTTAAAACTGAAATTCCATTACTTGCGGCATAATCAATGCTTTCTTCAGTCACACTCGCACGAGTAGCACCGCGCCACATTGTACCAAAAAAACAAAACAAAAAAAAAAACAAATGACAAACCTCTACTTATCACCTCAATTTAACTCTCCCCAAAAACCTCTTTGATTTCCCTGCAATTACCTTAAATTGCTTTCTTAATATTCATAGCGCGAACGCGTGCTTTGCAGACGAGCACTGAGCATACATACAAAGAGCGGATAAAATGGCAGGTGGCACCAGTAGTGATTCCGGAGAGACTGGAGGTCAGACTCCACAATGAGACAGAGAGGCCCGGCAGCTGCCTCCTTCACAGATACCCTCACAGAGACCTTGCAACTGCCCCTATTAGCAATATCCTTAGGGAGACCGCATAGCTGGCGCTATTAGAAACACTGTCAAGGGTGACCTCAGAAATCCCTTCTTTAGAGATACCAGTAGAGAGACCAAGGGATTCCAAGTAAGAGACCTTCAAAGCAGCCTTCGTTTCAGATACCTTTGGGAAGACACACACAATTTCCTTAATCAGAAAGTCCCCCAAGGAAACCCTAGTCACCCATTGGCCAGCGACCTGGGTCCTGGGTGCCCATTGGCACAATCCCAGGGTGTGCTGCCGAGGTTCCCAGTGTGTGCCCGGGTGCTCCCTCTCCTGCTTACCTGCCATCCTCTCTGAGCGCGGGGTGAGGTTAACCTCGTCAGCTACTGTTAAAAGGCATAAACAATTACGATTGGTTAGTACCGAACATTCCACATGCCCCATTACCAGCATCACTGATTCCATTCCTGTTAACTTTGTGCTCTTCCGTGCCAATCAGACAGCATTCAAATGATCAACAGAAAGTGAATCAGAGGCAGGTGAATCAAGTGTTTTGAAATATCATTCAGAAGAGGAAATATATTAAACATCATGCAGAGCTGTCAATCATTCAGCCCACAGCCAGATTGGTTATTACGGGTTAGCATATTACTTTTGTCTGTGGTACCATGTACTTGTCACGTTTTTCACCTTCTCAGTCTTGTTTCACGTGTTAATGGAATCAAACCTTAAAGTGTGTGGACAATTTGACATAATTATAAGGCGAGGAAGATTCAAATTCACAAAAGACTCCAGGTGATCGGATTCCAAACAGAGGGGAGGACAAGACTGAGAGAGAAAACAATGATCCCATGAAGGAAAAAAAGGTGATTTCCAAAGAGCAAAAAACAAGTGTCAAATGAAGGGTATTTGCTGGAACTGAAAAATACCGAAAACAACCCCAGAAGAAGGCTTTTAGAGGTGGTCTCACTTGTTCCCTACACAGACACTACTCTCTTTAAAAACATCTTGTTTCCATCTGGACATTTTGGAAGCAGTTTGCTTGTTTCCACCATTTCTGCAACAGTACTGGAAAATGCACCGTTGCCACTGTAATGACATCTGGTTCTGCAAAGTATGAATTCCAATCAGCATTTGTCTTTCATAACATGTACAGTAATGGACATTTAGGCCTTACTAAGTATAAAAATGATACCCTCACTGTCACTTCATTTAAGATGCGATCTTCTGAAAAGCTTTTTGTATCTGTCTTGTTACTGTCACCTCTTCATCCTTTCCTCCTGTCCTCTTTCCTTCTCTCTCTCTCTCACTTCTTGGCTGTCCTGAGCTGTAAGGACCAATAAGGAAGTCCAGTTGTCACTGCTAAAGTACCCTCATACGGCGCAGAGCTAAAGCAAGGTTGCGTTAATGTACTGTACACTTCCAGATCGCTCGCACACTGTGAGCTTGCCGGTGTCTAATCAGCGGTTGCCGAGGTACCGTGATTACTGCCCCACTCAACCAACGCCCAAATGGGCAGATTCTCAAGTGGACAACCCGGGCACAGCATCACCTCTGAAGAGTAGCAACAGTGTCCTACCAGTTTGGTTGTAATTGTAATCTTGCCCGCAATTATGGGATGTCCAACTGATAATTAAGGAAGAGTGGATCCCATGGTTATCAAAGTGCATTACAAAATAGAGGTAAAGAAAGAGAAAACACAGCACTCCAATTTGGAAATGTGCGGGGTGCGCAATATATAGTTTTTTTCCCTTTTAAATAAATCAATTTTCTGTAAGAAATAACAGCGTGCTTTCTCTAAAGCAACCAGCTTTTTTGTCGCATAATTACGATGCATTCTCATTAACTGACAAAAAAGCATTCGACAGGGGTACTTACTCGCACAGAAATTTAAGTTTCTTGTCTACAATTACGGTTTGAGTTGATCAAATATATGCGCTCACATTCAAATCGCTTCCTAATTTAAATGACAGTGAAGGAGTAATGCATGTAAAATGAATACTGTTTACTGAAAAATATATCTCCCCAGGCTGCGGGTGAAATCCATCATCTGCGGGGCTGAGTGCAGCTGTGTAGACTTCTCTGCCGCTCATCTGATAGAGGGGAGAGTCTCGCCGTGGGGGAAATGGATTTCGGGACCAGCGCCCAGGCTTGGAGAGCACAGACCTCGCGCCCGCACGGGGAGTCTCCGGGGGCGAGCTCATCTGATCTGATCTCGGGCCCCGGTAAGTTCTAGATAAAAACCGATCTCATCTGTCGCGATCACCGCTCGGTCGAGCGGCTCCCTGCCCCCGCTGGTCAGCCCGCGGTTTCCTGTTTACGGGGGTGCTGTAACCCGCACCGTACGCCGGCCGGAAATCAATCTGCGAAAGCCGGGGTCCGGCCCGCGAACGGCGGGTCACGCTCGAACCATCGCAGGAGAAGAGTAAGGGGGTCTGGTGAGGAGCGCTCCGGTGGAGCGCTCAGGGAATTGGGACTGTGTTGATGTGAGAATGAAAATAGTTCACTGGTAAATAGAGGACTGGGGAGGGGCGTCCTGCAGTGAAGACGGGTAAACGGGTAAACGCGGGTCTCCGGCGGTACCTAGGTCCATGCTCTTGGACTTGCGCGTCTTGATGAACTCCAGCTGGCTGGCGTCTCCGTACTGCTTGGTCCGCTTCTCCGACATGCTCTGGCGGCCGAAGCCCTCGCGCTGGAAGGCGGTGTCGGGGTCCGCCTCGGGGTCGGCGTCCGGGTGCGCGTCGGGGCTGAGGGAGCTGGGAAACACAGACAGCGGTCAGTCAGAGAAGCCCGGCCTAGCGAGCAGGCTAACTTTCCGCACGGGGAACTGCACACGTGCTCTCCAGCAAGGGTCTCACCCTACAGCGGGCAGGAAAAAATCCAGGTGCTCACAGTCTGTGAGGAAACGCGAGCTATGCAAAACCGCACCAGGTCTGGATATGAAAACAGCCGGCCCGGGTCTGCCTGAGGCAAACACAATCTACTCACAATGCTGAAAACTACTCCGCAACATTCCTGAACTACCATCGCTATTAACAAAAAAGATGAGGCTTCACAAGGAGGGGAAGAAAAAGCAACTTGAAGTTACATACAGAAGGACTCAGGCAATCGATATTCACATTGACTTCGCCTCTGTTCCTCACACCTCTGCTGAAAACATGAAGGCCCTCAAGCTAAAGACGCGACCTCCTCAGGCCTCCGGCTCGGGCAGTGTTAATGGACCCTGGAGCTCTGTCCTTGAGCGGGACAGGTGAACCCTGGCGCTCAGATGGGCCGCGCTGATGCCCGGCTCGGGGGAGCGGCGGGTCGCAGTCACTCGATACTCCGCGTCTGGACGGCGCGCGGGTCCGAGCGGTGTGACCCAGCCTCGCGGCGGCGGCGGCTATCAGCGCCTGCATCTTAATTGGAAAAGCAGAAGGAGCAGGGGAGAGGCGCGGAGAGGGCGGCCTCCAGGGCCCCGTCGCATCTGCATGCGCCAGCCAGCGCCGCAATTAAACAGAGGACCGGCCCCGCATTCTGCTCCCTTTCTCTTTCTCCACTGGAGCGAGAAGCAGAGGCGCCTCACAAGTACGTGCACAGACACAAGTAAACACACACTCACACACAAACAAACACACACACACACACAAACACACACACACACACACACACACACACACACACACACTCACACACAAACAAACACACACACACACACACACACACACACACACACACACACACACAAACAAACACACACACACACACACACACACGCGCGCACACGCAAACACACACAAACAAACACACACATACACACACACACACACGCAAACAAACACTCAACACACACACACACACACGCACACGCACACGCACACGCACACGCACACACACACACACACACACGCACAAGCACAAACAAACACACACACACACACGCACAAGCAAACACACACTCGCACACAAACAAACACACACACACACACACGCACACACACACACACACACGCACACACACGCAAACACACACACACACAAACACACACTCACACACTCACACACACACGCACACGCAAACACACACTCGCACACAAACAAAAAAACACACACACACACACACACACACGCAAACACACACTCGCACACACACACACACACACACACACACACACACACGCACACACACGCAAACACACACACACACAAACACACACTCACACACACACGCACACGCAAACACACACTCGCACACAAACAAACACACACACACACTCGCACACAAACAAACACACACACACACACACACACACACACACACACACGCACACACACGCACACGCAAACACACACTCAACACGCACACAAACACACACACACACACACTCAACACACACACACACAAACACACACTCAACACACACACACACACACACACACTGCACATGCAAACACGCACTCACACACAAACAAACACACGCATACGCTCATACACACACACACACAAACAAACAAATGCACACGTGCACACAAACAAACACACACACACACACGCAAACACACACTCAACCCACACACAAACACGCACACACACATACTGCACATGCAAACACGCACTCACACGCAAGCACACACACACACACACACGTACACGCAAACTCACTCACACACACACGCATGCGCACGTGCACAGAAACACACACACGCACGCGCACACACACACACACACAGCAGGCCACGGCCTGCCAAGCTGATGACACATTAGATAAGAGTGTTTAATCTAAGATGGCGCACGGGGAGAGATGGGCCTGATAAACCTCACCCTCGGGGGTCAGCTTTAGGAGGGCTGCAGACAGAGCCTTCCTGTCTTTGCCAGCCGCTGCCTGCGGATGAGAGGGAACTGGGGACACACTGCGCTGACACAGAGGGGTGGGGAACGAGTGCGGGTGGATGAGTGAGTATGAGGGAGAGAGCATGTGCGCGTGCCAGAACGTGAAAGCCACCCTGAATACGACAGAGAATACACGATGAATGTGTGAGTAAACACTGCGAACAAAAGTGATTATGGGAGTGAGTAAAGGAATAAACGAGAAGGAATACGAATGAATGAGTATGTGGATGAGTGAGACAGCAAACCAGAGGAGTGCGAGGAGTCAGAGTGAACGACTGAGTGTGCAGTGAATGGGTGAGCAGACGAATGAGTGAGTGAGGCAGTATAAGCAGCGAGGGAGGCTGTAGGAGTGACAGACGCGAGCGTCCGTGAGCGGGTGAGTCGAGCGGCGCGCGGTTATCTCGGGGTGGGCGAGCGCGGGTTCGAGGGGCACGGTCCCCCTCCCCTCTGACCCGGGCCGTATCCCCGACGCCAGACGCCCGTCTGCGGCGGCAGCTGCGAGTGAGGTCAGCGGGGACGCGACCAGGCTGGAGAGGCGGGCCGAGGCAGCGCCGCGAGAAGCTCCAGCAGTGCCCTAAAGTCGCACTCGCACCCGGCCGCGCTGACTCACTGACCGCCTGGCCCGGGGCTTCCGCGGTGCCCCCCTGCCGATTCCACAGCCCGGAGCACAGATCCTCTGCTCCTGTTCCAGGACAGCGTGGCACCCACCATCTAACTGCTCCAAAGTTGGATGGAGTACAGTTTTCCAAAGTGACACGAGAAATTGGCCGTATTTTTTAAATAAAAGGTGCAGTATGTGAGTTTTTTTAGAATACCTTTGTTTGTTTACCATATTTGGTAAAGTTTTCTTCACATTGCAACAGATATATCAACAAATATAAGCTCTAGGGAAAAATCCAGTTTCTGACTGCCCCAGGCTCTGAAATCAGCCACTCTAAATTTCACCGCACACGAATCTTAACAATCAATCAGGACAGCTCTCTGCAAGGAGGCCTGCCTACCTGCCTGTCGATCACGTTGCGCGTTCACAGCGCTGTCAGTACGCTGGCTAGACAGTTAAGAGAAAAGCAGAGATGCTGCAGAGATAGTGCTATAGCCAGTTGCCTCAAAAACAAAACAAGTAAGGCAGAGAAAAATCTGTCAAAATGACCAGTTCCATCTTTGACTACAATGGCGTACACTGATAAAAAGCCAAGAAAAGGAAGACTGTCAGAGAAAAAACTGAGACCAAAATGGGACTGAATCGAGCGGGTCGAGTGAACAATGGTTCAGTTTCAGCGATGGCAAGAGCTCAGGGACTTGACCAGCTTCAAAAGTGACGGTGAGCTTGCAGTATTTCTGCGGGTCAGGTAATTATCCTACTATTTCCGTTGGAATTTGTTATCGCCCTGACCAGTGTAGCCGACGTAGCTAGAAAATGTTAGTTAGTCAGCTGATGCATTCAGCCCACTATTTACATTACAGCTATGCTGAACGTTGTGTTATCTTGTAGCTTGTCTGTAGCACACTCCAGTTCCAGATGCAACTGTAACTTAGTCAGGGTCTCGTACAAATAAAAACGCTGGTGTATGACTGTCATTAGCCAATAGCTGTAACCATGTTCACAGTTTACGTTCATTATGATGACATTGTTTGTTTTATTTTCTACTTGTGAATGAGACATGATGCGCTGCACTCTCCCTACTTTACTTGCCAACACTCTTGTCCTCTCTCCAGTACTCAGACGTCAGGCAGCTTCGGAGGGGCACTCTCGCTCTCTTCTCCAAACTTACATACTGCACCATTGAGCTGTTAGCAGCCAGAACCCCCTTTTAATATAGTGAACCAGGCTCACAACTATTCTTCCAGTGGTGATGTCTCAGTGGGTCTCAGACTTCTAGCAAGGGAAAATTCTGATTTTCAGACACAAATCACATTGGCACCCCCTGAAATGAACCCTTCGGCAGCTCAGTGATGTCACTTCCTGAAAAAAGTGACATCACTCCTCCAGACTTTCTTCAGTCATCAAGAGTGGGTTTATCCAAGGCCAGCCTTACATGTGATGTGGGAGGTTGACCTGTTAGTCACAAACAGATGTCGTCTTCATTTCATCCCTCTCTGTTCATCTCTTTTTTCACGTTTCTACATTCACTGAACATCGCCTTTTATACCAGAGACTGTCAGAAAGCTCTGGAGAAGGAAAATATTCCCATGATTCATTCTTATTTAGTAGATTCTAAATGGCAGTGTTTTGACTAATCTGACAAACACAAGCAGGTACAAACGGGTGTAGAGAACAGAGAGAAAAAGACTGCCTGTCACGGCGCAAAGGATAAGGCTGGGGATTAATCATCCTGACACGCGCCCACTGAACGCGCCTCTCGGATGATAAACACCAAAACAGTGGGCAAGCCTAAAGTGCGGCTGGCATGCGGGGCTGGCTCAGCGGCCCCGTCCGCTTCATCCACGCTCCAGGCTCGCTCGGCACCCCTGGGCTGGGGGCCCGGTCGGTCGGCCGGGAGGGACGATCGGCTGTGGCGGGACACCCCCCCCCCCCCCCTTCAGGTAAAACGACGCCCCGGCAGAGCACCAGCCCGCGCCATCCCTCCGACGCGAGACGGTCACCTCAGTGCCGCGTCATGTGACAGCCTCGGAAGCCTTTGGGTAAAGCCTGCACCGGGGCCCGTGTGGAGACGCCCCGCCTACAGTGCGCGCTATGGACTGAACTAGTGCGCCGCTGCGCGTCTAAACCATGCGCCATCTCCCCCTCACGATCGCCCCGAGAACCCAGCCGTTCGCTCGGCGGCAGAATCGAGCAAAGGGAGACGATTAATCCTGACCCACATTTACTTCCGACCAACGCGTGAGATTAGCATTCCTGTGCCACGAGAGCACCGACACTGTTTCAGCGCGTATAAGCGAATTCCCCCGCGGCGACGTCGCCGCTGAATGAGATATTAGCCGCTTACGCATTTTTGCACTTAAAGTCCTGTTAACCTTGTGTCATCGCCTACTGGGAAAAACGGGCCACCACACTTCACATGAAGCTGACTAGCACTAAGTGCATTTTTGAAAAAAAAAAGATAAAACGCCCTTTTCGAGTGCCATACTTCTGAAGTTTCATTTGCAAATAATAACGGCGGTGTCATGGGACGTCACCTCCAGCCCCATTCGCTCTATAGAGCCTACAGTATAAATGCTAAACTAAATGCAAAACTAACCTTCGGATAGGGAGGAACTGGGCCTTTTGGTATGGCAGGAAAACATCAAGACAGAATGTTTGTCCTGCCATATTCTCTTATTGGTCTAGGATTCGTGGACCACAGCAGTGTCCTCCTTCGTCATCATTGGTGGAAGTCAAGGTGAGTTTCCCCACCCCCTCTTCACCATAAAGCCCTTTGAGATCCCGAGATGAAAGGAACTACATAAACGCAATCCATTATTATAATTATAATCGCCACAGCAAGGTGTCCTTATACATAAAGTACAGTAGCACCGGAGGAGATGGAGAGCGAGAGGATTCGGCCGATGCATATATGCAGGGAAATGACGTGAGATGTAAGATGTAAGGGGTGGACGGGGCATCTATAAATGGGTCTTGGCTCCCTCCGTCTCAGCCTTGGACGGGAGCCGCCTGGTCCCCGGCGCAGCGCGGGTCTTAACATTAAGCATTACGCGTGTAATAGCACGGTGCCAAAATTAAACTGATCGTTACCCAAGCCATTAGGCCTCAGAACAAACATCCAGCAGCTCGGGAGCGGCGGACCAAGGGCGGCGAACAGGCATCGATGATTAATGCCTCCGCCGCGACCACAACTTTCTCTGAGAACCGAGGCGCGTAAATCAACCCGTCGCACGAGCGGCACTGAGAACCGGGTATATAATTTACTCCCTTAGCCACAACATAACAATAATTACACCGTATAATCAACCAGGAATAGCATCACAATTAACATATTTAAGTGAAGTAGACTCTAACAATGAAATTATTAAGTACACTGATAGCATGCCCCTGGATTTGTCACCCTCAGAATAATTAATTTCTCCTACGCCTTCATGTCTGTAGCACGGTTAAATAAATAAAAAACTGTCACATGGTTAAATTAAAAAACATCACTGTCGTCAGAGCATAAGCGAGTACGTGTCAGTTTTCACTCTGGATATTCTAATGTGGCAATCTGTCACCACACCAACTTTATGGAGTGTGTATGTCTATTCTCTACTTGCTAACGCACAAGACTTGCCAAGGCTCACTTCCTTTTCACAACAGCCTGCTTTCCAACACGAATACATGTCAAACTAAGAACTGTTCACGTTCATAAGTTGGTCGTACGAGATGTCAGCGATTACACTTGAGGAAGGAACCTGTTTTTAATTTCTGCATTTTGTTTTAAAAAAGGCTTTGCAAACAACCGGAGAGTCTATAAAGTAGGCGAGCTGCTCTTCTGATGGCAGCCCAGCACGCCACGTTGAAAAACGGGAGGGAAGAGGAAAAGGGAAGGGAGCGAGCGAAAATCAATAGCGGAAGAGGAGGCGTCTTCCCCGGGACGGCAGGGGGCCTCGGCGCGGGTCAGGGGCTGCAAATCAGCGCTGAGGCCCGTCTCCAGCCCCGGCCAAAGCGGGATGCCCACAGTCAATTCAATCAAACCCGTCGCTCGCCCCCCGGGGGACTCGACGCGGGGGCACCTCAGGCCTTCCATCTTGATTGTGTCCATCTGTACACGGCCGGCCGTCGGAGTCACGCTGATGAAAACATCAGAGGAAGGGCCCCGCTGGGCTCGACTCAACAAACTTGTCCACGGGGTTCCCTTCACGCTAACGTCCTGTCAGATGGCTAACCGTTTGATCAAAACAAACGCCAAGGCTCAATCAGCACTTGTCCTCAACAGCTTCGTCGTACTGTTCGACTGTGTTATTCGGCTTTTGTTTTTTTGTTTTTTTTTACAACAGTTCGGAGAATTAAGAGATCTCCAAGATGAACTCCCAAAATGGTGCTAACTCACAAACAACAGTTTAGGCTAAGTCAAAAAAAAGTGCAAGAAGTCAAAACCGATGAACTTGCATTGCCAAGATGTTTTCTCTAAATGACATGCTTGGTTATAATTAGCAGCACCATTCACCCATGTATTGATCCTACAACGCAATGCAATACAATGCAATGCTAAGGCACTGAAGGACGTCATGTGATGCATCTCGGCAATTTTCAGAGATTAATTTCATTTTCACTGCGATCACAGCCAAAGCCTCTCAACTCTCCTCCGTTGTGATTATACTTGTTTTTATTTACATCCCTGGCAGTTCTACCTTTTAAGTGAGCTTTCCTCTTGGATTTAAATCACGTTTCATTGCTGTTAGTCGTTTCATTTGAATTTGAATAGACTTACGAACATTGAAGAGGACAGGAAAATTATTCATAAAACACACGCGCGGAGAGGAGAAATATTTCATTTGGAAGTGATTGCGGAATGAGCTGGTATGATTCTCGGAAGTCTCTATCCAACTCTCCTGCCCCCCCCCCCCCCCCCCAGCCTTCCCTCTTCCCATCACTCTCTCTCAAAGCATTGTTCCCCATGGGAGACATGATATTCCAGCCCTGCTATAAAAGGGAATAAAAGCCCCTGCTATTTGTGGTGATTGTGAAAGCCATGATGAAGTCGAGTGGAGGTGTGAACAATTAAGATGTCTTTGTCTGGGGGTTTTCCACCATGCATGTTTTTTTTTAAATCTCCATTGTGTTTGTGCATTTTAATTGAATTCTAAGAGGGCGACTTTTCTCTTCGCGATGGGAGGACAATGGGATGCTGGCACGCTGCCTGTAGAGATTCACCTGCATTGTGGGTATCTGGGGGGGGGGGGGGGTGGGGGGGTGGGGTTGGGGGTGCGGTGGAGATGGGGTGGGGGCGGTCTCAGAGGGGGTCCGACAAATGGAACAGCTGGGGAACTCAACCACAGAAATAGCAACAATGTAAAACATACTGTAGCACTGCTGCTATTTTGAGTCAGTTTAATATTCATAACGGGAAGTAAAATAATGTCACGCGGAGTATGATCCACACCCCTGTGATTACCTTTCTCAGAGTCAGACACAAAAGACGGGGAAACAATAGCGGGGATGTGTTCACAGACTGAAGGACCTTAAAGCAAGAACTGTTTTTTATAGAAACACTCCCATTGCATAAATATACGAAAGCGTTTCAGCACTCTTTCCACACTCGAAGCTGAAAATTATATCGTTTCTCAGTAAAAGCTCATGTTGTTAAACTCCAGTCAACGAGCTTTCAGAGAGAGCCTCTCTCACGGCAAAAGCTCTTGTCTGAGGCAAAGAGTCCATTTCCTGCTATGGCGTTTGACGGACTGTCGAACCTGTCAGAGGAATTATGTTTCCACCTGTGACATCTCACAGAGGGAGGCAGGAAGCGGTCACCTGGGCTTCCTCGTCACGCCAAACTTTTCCAGAGCAAGAAAAAGAAGAAGCACAGGACGCTTAAATCAGACCCCCCGCTCCACGCTCAAACACTGCGAGGCTGACAGGAAGCACATCTCCCAGGCCTCCGTCAGTCCGGCTCCACACTGAACACGCCGCGCTTTTAATGAGGAGGACCTGCTGCCGGGGCGACACAGCTCAGGAGGTAAGACCGATTGTCTGGCAGTCGGAGGGTTGCCGGTTCAAACCCCGCCCTGGGCGTGTCGAAGTGTCCTTGAGCAAGACACCTAACCCCTAACTGCTCTGGCGAATGAGAGGCATCCATTGTAAAGCGCTTTGGATAAAAGCGCTATATAAATGCAGTCCATTTACCATTTACCATTTGCCGGACACGCGAGCGCAGCGCACAGTGCCCCCGGTGGCCGAGCGGGGTAACTGCCGCGGCGAAGAAGAACGGCGTTTCAGGCATTCGGGCCGTGTTCAAAGAGAAGGTGATTACCGCTTCAAAGATGGCGAGACGCCTAACAGATCAAAGGGGAGCGCAGAAGCCTTACGCGCGTCTTCGGCTGTCCTTCATTCAGGGGGTCCTCAATACCGTGAGTGCTCCTCAGAGAAGATGAAAATACAGTCGCATACCAATTTATTTCCCTGAAAAAAAAGGCAATTCGCTAATAAGGACTTGCGGAAGTGCTGTTCCACACAAAAAAGCTTCACACACCAGGGTGTATGCTGACATGGGCTCTCTGCCCACACACAGCAAGAGTCGCACACAAGCACAGAAAAACTCAAGTGTGCACATATACGTACAATTGTGTGCAGACATGCACTCATATCCATACCCATGGTGCCTGTACAACCTCTCTCGCTCACTCACTCACTCACCAGACTTAACAGTCAACTATCCTGAATGCACACCCACACAGGCATGCATGCGGGCTCTCTCACACACACACACACACACACACACACACACACACACAGTAACACTTAGCCTAAATAATACAGATTTATGGCGCTGCGCTCTTTTGAGAGCTTCGAGTGGAGACGTGTGTGCCAGGTGGAGAGGGGGCCCGCCGCCTCGGTGGATGGGCGCTCGAACGCGCAGAAGTGCTCGCTCAGCGCTCACTTTCCCTCTCCCGGACCCACTGCTGTCCAGGCACCAGCCCGTCCCACACGCTATCCGCATCCAATGAGCTGGCAGCCCGCACACAGCACCTCACACCTCACACACTCACGCCTCACACGCCCACGCAAACCGGCAGAAGCGTGGGGCCGCTCCGGCTCCTGAGAATCGCAGCCCTTCACACTAAAGCGCGCCGCCATATGCAACCGATTCGCCGTCCATAAATATATACGGCCTCGCGCGCTCAACGCGCTGACGCCGTCCCCGGAGAGGGAAACGTGGCACGAAACGAAAGTGGCCCACGTGCAGGCGAAACCGAGCGAGATCTGTTTGACAGGCCGGACTGCGCTAACTGTGCTAGCGCTTCGCGTGCAGGTGCGTTTCAGCTCTGTCCGCACGCGCTAAATTTCTTCTGCGGCAGGAGGAGCGGGTGGAACGGCGCTAACGCCGCGCCGTGCGACGGCGAGCTCGCGCAGCTCCTGCCGTGAGCCCTGCCGACGCTGCGGCGACGGACCCGGGTTCCGACCACGCCGCGTGGGGCTAAAGCACGTGCGCTCTCTTCATCGGAGGACGGCAGCTGGAGGTGAGCGGGAGGACAGCGCAGCGCCAAGCTAATCAACGTGAGTGGCAAAGATCGGGGAGAGGCGACGGGCTGACGTCCTTGGCAGATGTCGCGGGCCGCAGAAACTGGCAGAGAGTCGAGCCGGGGCCCACGTGGGACACCGAATCGGCCGAGCCTCCTCCGATCTATCTGTGACCTTCTGCTGAGCCCTGAAGTCTCCTGCAGGCCCAGTTTCCAGGCCTTTCCTGGTCTTCCCTGCTAATGCGATCGCCGGGGAACTCCCGGTGCTGTTCCTGCATGCCACCTTAGTGGCACTTTCCTCCGTCTGAAACCAAACCAAAGCGCTTCAAGATCAGGAGAAACATACGGCTGTAAGCTGACTGAACTGGGGTACAGCTTGAGGCTACGTTTAAACCGCAGGACTGCCCAGTTCCAATTGTTCTGCCAATATTCCAATCTTTTTGACCATCTGTTTACATCTACTTTGAAAAGGGACCTGTATCCGGTACCTGTGTTAATGGTGTGCACTTGAAACAACCCGCATACATACACAAGGGCTTGGTTACCGATACCAAAGTAAATAACCACACCGCCAGGGCCATATCGCCATCTGTAATGGACACAAAACAAGACAGAAATAATAATTCAAGATATTGCTAACCTATATGCCTTTGAAGCATCTTAGTTCCACAATGAACATCTCCTGTATGTGGCCTATGCTGACTCTACACCCCACGTGCTTAAACAGCACGTAACCTCAGTATTCCTCCACTGTCCCGAGCCTTTGTCCTCCATTCAATTTCTTTAAACATTTAACGATAACAGCGGAGAGCGGTTGTGCATGTAATTCTGTAATACATTATTGAAATGCAAAAAAATAGTATGAGAATATCACATTTTGCAGGACGCGTAACTAGCAGTGACCGATACATTCCGATCCATGCGTTTATACGACAGTCACGCTTGCAGATATCGAATTCCTGTCGGATATATTTCCACATATGAATTTGGCTCAAAACTGATCTGAAAATATCCTATCCCATGTGCTTTTTTTTTTCCTGTTTACACATTCAAAATACATATCTGATCTGCGCCACATGTCAGCAAAAACTCAAAACTGGGTAACGGTTACCAGGTGGTGTAAACGTAGAGACATCGCCTCTCAGTTTCAACTTCGGCAGAGGGGCAAGAGCGAGCAAAAAAAAACAAGATGAGAAAAACGCGGCGTCCCCTCCTTTTGTGGGTTCCTCGGCGCTCGGCAGTGGCGGCGGCGGCGGCGAAGCGGCGTTTAGCGCGGTTCAGGCGGCGAGCGGCCCGTGCTGGGAGCGGGGGAGGGCATGCTGGGAGCAAATGTAAATTTCCAGCTCTGAGAAGCCGTCGCAGGTGCTGCACGCCGCGCCGCACGCCGCGCTGCCTGGAAATGCTCTCCTGCGTTCCCCATCACATTAAAGCGCAGAGAGGTCTCGGTGCAAAAAAAAAAAAGGGCTATTTTTGTAAGAGAAACGGGGTGCCATGGCAACTAATCTAAAGGTAAATAACAAGCATCCATCATGGAAGACACTTAGGAATTGAAACAGTACAAAGTTTGAAAAAAGAAAAGAGGTTACTATTGAACAATACCCACAAAAGAGAAAATTTCCAGCACATCACGACTGACCTTAATTTTGAGTTTAAAAACTTTTTACTTTACATATTGTAAGTGTACGCAGCTATTAAAGATCATTCCCCATAAACTGGTCTTTGAATATTTCAGTGAATTCCCCTCCTAACCTGACCTCACAGAGCAAAGCCAGTCTTTATTCTTTCTAATCTCTCAACATGGTTTGGGAAAATATTTTGAAAAATTTGTCCAGGCGACTTAAGTTAGGTATTACAACAGTAGATTGTTTGGATAACCCAAAGCCTGCTTCGGAGCTTCAAAAGCTCGTGTTCACTGTTGCTTCAACAGGGAAGGGCTGAAGGTCAAAAAACGTGTGTCAAAGGTCAAGAACAATGCCATCCATTCTCCAAAATGAGAACAAGCCAAGGGCCTGACTGCATTTCGCTATCTGCAGCTGATCTATTTGGGGGGAAAACCTAACAAAAGCAATCCAAGTCTACGTTAGCCACTTCTACAGCACAAGCTGGATGGCAGTGTACCAGCCTCGCACCAGAAACTAGGTCGCCTTATTAATGCACCTCATGCAAGCGGCGGTATTGCCTAGAAAAAAGCCATTTATCTCACGTTAGCCGCGCTAATGTGCTAATGTGGGGGATAGCTCCCTCGATATGGGAGCGTGCAGGATGTGAGCCAAAAAAAAAAAAAAAAAAAAAATGGTGTTACAAGGTTTCAGCAGAAAAATATGCTGTGCAATTATAAGCATATTATGTACCGTGGGTAAGCTACTGTATAAGCCTTCTGGGGAGGGAAAAAAACATAATGTGGCACTAGAGGTAATTTTCTGCTGTGCATATTAAATTATTTTAGTTTGAGTTTTCAGAACCCGAAGTACAGAGAAAAACACGGTGAACTTAAATTTCACTGATCCAGATTTAGAGAGAGAGAGAGAGAGAGAGAGAGTGAGGAGTGAGTGTGGGTGTATGTGTGTGTGTCAATCTTTGTATTGCTGTCTGTATGTGAGTGTGTATGTATGCAGAAGCGAGTGTGTATGTGTGTTTCTCTGTGGTTGTACAGTATGTGCGGGATTTTTGTTAGAAGCTGCTGAAATATGAATAATTCAGAATAACCTGGGGCTCTTCTTCACAGTGTACTCACGCTCTGCTGTGTGTGTGTGTGTGTGTGTGTGTGTGTGTATCTGTGCGTGTCCATGTTAACGTGTGAGAGAGTGTTGATACACTTTGCATCTCTAATCAGCAGCGACAAACTTCTGATATAACACGAACAAAGTGTAACTCATTCATAATGAATGTAGCAAAGGTGTTCTCTCAAGGTGAAAAAATATACTGTGGATCTGTTGATCTTTTTTTAAACATACAATAATACATTGATCGCACCTTTTCATTTTTACACAAACTGCTTCAACTGCTCCTACGATCTACAGTACCAAGAGGAAGATGCTAAGTTGGGGAGCAACAGTGTTGTAGCTCTGTCCAATAGCACTCCATGTCAGGTTTTGTTATGACCTTGCCTGACCAATCCAGGAAAAGGAAAACAGAACCTGAGTGCTGTCTCTGAGACTAAAAATAGAACATGGGGAAGATTCTGGGACCCTTCAACTCCTGCCATGCTACAAGGCCAGAGATGACAGCTTCAGTCCTTCCATCAATAAAGGTGCTGTGAGCAGACAAGGCATACAGCCTTTGCAGGGCTGACAGTGGCCAGGTCCACTGCTAATATGGTACTCTGCAGTGCAGCTAGGGACAGGGACGCTTAAAGGAACCCAACACTGCCCAAAAAGCAGGGTGATGTACCACAGGCGGAGGCGGGGCTTAATGCGCCCTCAGCCCTGCTCAGTCTTGTGTGGTGGGACTCCAGGGAGCCTCAGTCAATGGGTCCAGTGCACTGTTAGCACTTCACTGCCCTCTGTATGAAACATTCCCCTCTTCCGCTCGTTCCTACGGGCCAAGAGAGCCTAACCAAAGTGCACTCTGGGGATTGCGGTCCTCTGCCTCATTCATTTGCCCCTGGGAATAATATGCATTATTAAAAGCTGAAGGGAATGGCAAGGAGCACGCTGCCGCATGTAAAGGCAAGCCGTTAAATGTCGGGGCGAACCCTGCAAAGGGAATAATAGCTTTGTGCCGTCCTTCAAGCTTGTGGACAGGCGTCACGCCAAAATGGCATCTTAAAAGTCTGCAGCGCATCGTTAATAATTAACAAGAATCAACAAGAACATCACAATGGTCACAGAATCTGCTATAAAAGATACGTTCCTGTGTGAGCAGTATGACAACGCGACATTCGCATTGAAAAGGCATTCAATGCATTTATTTGACAAGAAAAACACTGGCCTGACATTGTAAGTTACAACAGATGCTTGATCTGTAACAGATTTTTCTGTTCGCAACACAAACGAACTGTCCCGTCCGTTGGAAGATAGACGGTCGGCATTTGACCTAGCGAGCACTGTTACGCGAGCGCCCTTTCAAAACTGCAGCTGGGCGTCGGGTTTTTTTAGCCGAGGGCAGCGCACTCCCTTCCCAGATTCTTCTTGCGAGGGTGCTGACCTCGCCAAACCGTCAGCGTGTTTCTCGACAGGCAACCCGTCAGAGGTGGTCAGGGGCGGGCGGGCGGGTGGCGTCCACACTGGGCTGAGCGCCCACACAGTGAACTCCCTTAAATGCGCCCCATCGTTCGGATTCCTCCGGTAACCGGAGCGCGGTGCTCGGGTGAGGGAGTGCGAAGTCTTACGCCAGACAAAGGCACGATGCCCATCCCCGTGGAGAAAGGCCCAAACGCAGGTGTTCCATCGCACGATCGTTTAAATAACACCTGAAAGCACCTCCGCGGGGCTGAGCGGGGGCCGCTCCACGGCAAAAACACGGAGAGATGGAGAGAGGAAGAGAAAGAGGGAGAGAGAGAGCAAGCGCTCACACCGCCTCAACAGACAACGGCCAGACACTCTGAAACTTTTAATGCCACTTCAGCATGAAGATGAAAAGAAGCCTCCCTCACCACTCGTTTTGTGCCGGTATGTCTTTGGCCCAGGAGGGAGGAGCCTCTGCCGGGAAGACCATGTCGTCGTGGGAGCTGGAAGACGATTGGTCGGACAGACGCGCAGGGAGAACAGGTGGCCTGTCATCCTCGATGATGACGGTGTCATCTTGGGGCATGTTCACAGTGGGGGACAGCTGGTGGTTACCTGCGTGGAGACGGACACAAGTCAAGGACAACTGTCATCTGTCCTGTATACACACTCACACTCACACACTTGTACATGCATGTACACGCATAAACACACACACAGAGACACAGAAGGAGCAAACACAGAGGAGAGTATGAATGCAAATAAAATCTTTATTTCCGATCATATGGAGAGATTTGTAAGTGTAAGGACCATCATTCAGTTTTATTATAATTCCAATAGCCATCATACACCTTGAGCTTTGAGCAGTGATTGAAAAAGTGAGACCGTGAATGCAAGAGGCTAAAACGTGACTGCTCCACAGGGAAGTGGGGATTATGCTCCGTGATAGGCTAACAGCTCGGCCATTCAAATGGACCTCAGAGCACAACAGGGCTGCTCAACCATCCTTAAGGTTTTCATTTCAACCCAAACGCGGCATACCCGATTCTACTAATTAGCAGCTCAACGAGATCTCTAGCTGTTAAACGAGGGGTGCTTTGTTAGTGTTTGAGTGAAAGCCTATAAGATCGCCATGAACAGGGTCAGACAGCCCTGGAGTATTGTCACTGCTATTCTGCATTGACAGAAGCCAGTTGAGGTGGTTTGGACGTCACTTGGGGGGTATATACTGAGCACGTCCAGCTGAGGGGAGACCTGGGGCAGCCCCCGGACACACTGGAGGGACCATATCTCCCAGCTGGCCTGGGGATACTATCTGGGGAAAAAGGATGCCTTGGTGGCCCAGAATGCCCTGTTGCCACTACGACCCTGACTTGGATGAATGGATGGATAGAAAGATAATACACCTGAAGTTCACATTACACCGTAAACCTTTCATCAAATGCACACAACATTCTTCCTTGAAAAAAATTATCATAATTAGGCAATGAGTCAGAAATTTGTCTGAGATGCTCACTAATAAAGTGTGACTGGGAACATTTCTTGTGGAAACAAGAAAATTAGCACCAACAAATAAATGACACCTAACATCATAAAACACTTTCAATGTGATACTGCTAGATAAAAAAGAACTTTTTCAATTCAGAGCCAAATGCAGTGCTTTCTAACAGCAAATGTAGACTAAGCACTCGTGTAAACGTGGGTAATCACAGTCTATACAAACCCCAATAAAGCAAATAAATATCCTTACTGAAGACATTCTGAAATTGTAACAGTATATCGTTCTCATGGTGTTCCCTTCCAAAGCTATAAGAGCACATTGAATGTGTGCAAAGTGCAAACTGATGATTTGTGCACAGAATATAGCTTCACATATTTTATTGTCACCTCCAGAGCTGTGTAAGCATTTTGAGACTCTTAAGAAATATGAGGCCTCCCAATCTCTCAGTCCATCATCTAAACAAGGCTGCTGAAGCATTTAATTGTCATTTTATTTTGGGAGTCAACCTGATGCCATCAAACTGTTATGAACCCAGGAATTCAGAATTGAGAACAGCAAATAAATAACTATTAATTCACACCAGGACACTTTTATACACACACACACACACACACACACACACACACACACATATTCTGTTTTTTTTTCCAATACCCTCTCTTGACTCTCTCTCTCTGTCTGCCTCTGTCTATTTCTCTCTCTAACACACACATGCACACACAAACTACAAACAATACAGGAACAGATAGAACACATGCTTGCAATTAGCATAGAATCGCCAGCTGAACTAAAATAAATGACTTGACTTCCTGTGCACGCTGCTAAATGTGAAGTTGTTGCAATTGCTGAAGTGCATTTCTGTATATCAAGCAGATTAATAGTAAGTGTATTTAACTGGTACCAGATGAACAACTGTTTACCCTGGCCAGCTCCCAGCAAGAATCTAATATGGACGCTGTTTCATTTTGCCACATCCAATTCTTTTTTTTTTTAATGTATGGAATCGTCATGAATTTAAACTCCTGCCATTATTTGCTGTCGACTGCTTCCTGAGAATGTCTGTGAATGAGCTGTTGTCTACAGCAGATCTGTTTATGAAACCTAGTGGCCTTGCATAACGGGAGATGACGGCCGTTTCTCTTATCAATCTGTTGGGACAGCAAAGCAAGGGAAGAGACACTCAAGCAGATGAGAAGCACCGTGTCAGCAGAGCAGTCTCATTTCCACACTGTTCTGTACTTCACAGCACCTATACTTTAGCTACACTGCAGATATATTTACACCCAAAGGCTAGGCAACAGCTTCATCATTGGACCTTAGGGTAGTTGTTAGGCAGGTTTACCTCAAATGTTCCAGTTAAAAAAAGACAGATAAAGACGGCTTGGGGAACTGTAATTCATACCCCCGATAAGGGCTTCTTTCTGCCAGATGAGCAGAACCTCCTCCACCCCCCCCCGTATGTCTGTGATTGAGAGGATGCGCGGTTGTTTGGTGGCTGTGCCTAACGTCACGAGCCCAGCCTCGGCACCGTCGCCTCCACTCTGCGACGCCCACACCCACCCCCACCCCCAGCGCGGCGGCCGAGTCGCGCGGTCAAAGAAATGAGTCCCATTCCTCACCTCGGAGCCCCGGCACGGCACAGCTAATTCAATCATGTTCGCAATTTGGGCCCAGGAGTCAGGGCCGTGTTCGCGGGGACGGGAAGTCTGTTAGACTTAACGCCGACTAATCAAATTCAGCCCGGGATTAACGCCACGGTGATTAACGCCTTACAGTGCTGGTCGTTCTTTTTTTTCTTTTTACACATTTTGCATTCGAAACAAAATTTAAATTAAAAAAAGCAATCATGGATGCTTTCTGTCCCTTTAATGCAACAGGAGGAAGAGCGCTTTAGGGTAAGGGGAGACAAGGTGCATTTATGAGCAGATGCACATTCTCCTTCCACAAATCTGATTAAATCCTCATAAGAACGTGAACCGAACGACCGTGTGGTTTTTATGATGAGGCGCCGTATATCATTGTGCTCAACGTTAGAAAAGATAATTATAGCCGAAAAAAAATCTGATTTGTCCTCGTTAAGACCATCTGTAGCCATTAGCAACCACTAGATATTGAAAACAATAAGAGTTTATGGCCCATCACAACAGTGAACAGATACACAGCAACTCTTAAAACTCCTGCTTTGCCACGTTATTTGCTTCTGTTTCCTCCTTTGAAAATGAACACACATAGCACATCAAAAAAGATCTTCACTTGACATCTGACCAACGCTTGAAGAATGACATCCCAACACTATGCTGAACAACCTCAGCAGCTTTGGGTCAAAAACCAAAAGAATAAACCAATAAGGTGTTTTTTTCACCTATAGAAAACAGCAAAGGCTGAACAGATTATTTTTTCACACTAAGGGAGTCTGAATGTACAAATTACCACCAATGCTTTACTTGTCAAATGCATCCACAGGAATCAAAAAGTAATAAGCACTAAATAAGTATGCAAATACATTAAAAAAATGTTCAAATACAGCAAAACTGGCAGCCCTGAGCATGGAAACAAGAGGCTTATCTTGCGTTGGACAACCACCTGCTATCACTACATTTTCACAAAGACATGCAGGCTGTATCTAATGTCAGTGGGGGGGAAATATATCGGTTCCATCTTTCCAATAAATTCCACTGGTCTGAGAGTCTTTGAACTCCGATTACTTTCCTGCCAAAAAAGATTCTTTTTTCCTTCCCCATGGCAATGCAAGCTGGATTTTAATCATTTGCATATCTAATCTTTGACTACAGGATTGCGTTTTCATGCAATTCCTCAATTGGACCATTTCACTGAATTGTGAGTCTCTGCAGAAAAGCACTTATTTCATGTGAAACATGTTATCGGTCCCTTTTTCCTGGTGTTGAACTTTTATGGTGGATCAACTCTAAAAAATAACAAGTCATACAAAATTCTATATTTTAAATGAGTTCTTTCATGTCCTGATTAATTATCTGACAATGAAGTCTGCTTAACATATAGACTTCACTTATTCCAGTTTAACAAATGCATTGCCATAACATTGCATCACCAGACTGAAGATGTAGCCCCCAGCTACACAAGTGTTACATTAAGATCAGAGAGCCCTTGTGGACTTAAATGTTGATACAGTATGTCCTAATTTAACAAAACTTTAATGTACAATTCAAATATATTTCCAAGGCATTACTGTAACTTGACCATTTAATAACTTTCATATGTGGTAAATGTGGGTATACGCAACCTTCATAAACTCATATGTATGTGGTGCTTTTATTGTGCGATAAAGATTAATATGTGGAAACATTTCTGTGCATGTACCTAGACAGAGTGTGTATGTGTGTGTGTGTGTGCGTGTGTGATTTCATTACTGAATGTGAAAACTGGGACGTTCGACTCAGGGAAATCGTTTAAATCACGACACAAAAATGCAAAAACTTGCCAGTTGTGTTAAAATGCTTTAATCCTTCTTCTGGAACTTTCTCGTTTCGTAGAGAGAACAAAAATTCCCCTCATTTGATAACCAAGGCACAGACATACGCAGTGCATTTCTCTGCGGCCGTTTCATTAAGTTTCTTTCCCCTCGCCGTGAAAAATGTCATGTCCATTATAAAGGATACTCCATCTTAAAGTTTAAAATTGTGAGGAGTAACTGTACATGACCTATTTGGGGGAAAATGGGACATAATTATTGTTTTTTCTTTTGAAACACATGCATGTTTTCCCTCTTCTTCTAGCTAAAAAAAAATCCTTTCAAGACCCCGTTGACCCAAGCGCTGCCTGCTGGAGATGAGAAGCGTTTAATAGCGTTGGGTGCGCTGTGTTAAATGGCAAGCGGACAGGCAGCGGTGGCGATTCAGAGCTTTTTAAAGGTGAGAACAATTAGGAGAAAAACGCAGCGCTGGCGTTCTGCGTCTCCAATGCGGGCCACGCAAAATTAGCATGGGAGGGAAACATCGTTTACCCACCTGCTGTAGGGATTGTGCAAAACGATGAATGCGAGGACCACAAAGAAAAATACTAAGAAGAAGAATATGATGAAGAAGAAGAAGAAGAAGAATGAGGCGGTGCAGTACGAGACTGAGAAGGGAAATGAGGGAAGAAGAAGAAGAAGGAGGAGGAGGAGGAGGAGGAGGAGGGAAATGAGGGACGATGAGAAGAATGAAGAGAAGGTGGTCGCTGTTTGATTCGGGGAGCATGGGGGAGATAGGGGAGGGGAAGGGAGGGGGAGGATTAAATTGGGAGAGGGTGCGCTTCCTGTGAAGGGACAGGGATGGAGTGCGGCGGGCTTCTGGCGGCTCTGGGCTCAGACGCACCGGTACCGCACCGCTCCGCACCGCACCGCACCGCACCGCACCTGCAGACGGGCTCTGACTGACAGGACAGGAAGCAGCCCCGGCGCATCAAAGGAGCGCTCGCGCCACAGGAGGGCCTCGCGGCCGACAGATCCTTTCCACGCCTCCCCGCGCCGCTCGTCCGTATCCATTACACGGCCGGTCGCCGGGCCGGCACTAGACGGCGACGAGGAAACAAGTTACGCCAGAAAGGGACGTAATTGTTTATCATGGCGCGTTATCGCTCTTATTGGCATCAGCGCAGCAGTTAATAACACACAATGGAGAATGGGGGGGGGGGGAATCTGATCTGCGATGCTGTCAGAGCCATGTTCTCCCTGCTTCCTGATGGCTTTTAAGTGACTGCGCCCTGACGTCAACATGATTTTGATGGGACTCTCGTGATGTCAGGCTTAGTTTGACAGGGCACCATTTAGAATGAGATAATACTGACCTCTCTGGGTCAGCCGACGCTTAATATGCGTGCACAGTAAATGAAAGAAAAGCACAATCTGGCAAGGCTAACACGGCCAGCACAATGTTCTAAAAGGCCATGTGCAATACAGAAAGCCAGCTAAACGCAGCACGCTTTTATTTTGGAAATCGTGCAAAACACACTGTAATATCTTAATAAAAAAGAGTCATTCGTTCACCTCGAGGGAATTAGAATGAGGTCAGATTGGGATAAATTCCCATAATTTATTTCCCTGTGATGCCTAATGCTTCCCAGATGCGGGTCCTTCAAAGGAGCTGTTCGTGTTAGCCGTCTGTCCTGTTGCCTCATCTGTTGCTTTACTGACAGCAGAGCTTTGCTCCATGTTCTGCACGTCTTCCAAGAGCTCTGCCTCAGATTCAGTAAAATGCAGAAAGCAATGTTAAAGGATCATGCAATTCAATCAAACCTAAAACCCAGCCGCATGCTCGTAAGAAAAAAAAATGTACTTTATTGTTTCAAAAAATACATTTTGGTGGATAATTTGGTTTTTGTCTTAAAAATGTGCATTTCCATTATTTTATTTCTTTTTTTAATGAATGAATTGATCGATATTCCCAAGCTGTGACTTGCTAATCCTATGCAATAGAGTTGTATCTGCAACCACTTGACCAATTAGATGCAAAAAATGGCGGCAATCACTTTGTGAAAATGAATTTTCATTGGCTAAAGCCTCTGACTGCATCATCCATACCTTAAGGCGGCATAAGTACTGTGATATATATGCAGCAGATGAGTCAGGGGAGGCTTGTTTCCGTTTGATTGAACTGCACATGCCCTGAAAGAGACTAAGTGCATTTGATTGATTCCCGCAGCCCTTTATGTCCTCCTTAAACAAATAAGTCCCGCAGAGGAGCAGCCCCCGCGTTGTGCATTCACCTGAGCCTCAGACCGTGTCTTTTCGTCACAGCCCGGTACTTCAAATGTATTTGAACTTTTAAAAAGATTTTCGGTTGAGGGACTCACTGGAAGTCCTTGCTTTAACCTCCTCACAGGAGCAGACGCACTTTAATGGCTTCTGAAAGCGGAGGGAGGATGCGATGCGGGGCGGTAACAGGCAGACAGGATGAAGCAGGGCGGGTGCAGCGGCAGTGCTTCTGAGGCGGAGAGAGCCCAGGGGTGCACTCATCAGCTCAGTCCCCCCCCCCCCCCAGCTCCACTGGACCCCCCCAGCCATCCAGAGCCATCCCCGCAGCCATCCAGAGACACTTCACTGTACCGAGAAACGGATGGATCCATGCCCAGAGTGGACTAATCCTCTCTCGGCTGCAAGGAGAAGGAGGGCAGGGACACGCACATCACAGGGATTCGTTTCTCTGAGGGTAAAGGTGCCCCCCCACCATCCTCAAACCCCCCCCCCAACCCCCACCCCTCCGTGCACACACACATTTCAGCCCAATTCTCGGAGACTGGGAGGGTAAAAGGTCACACCATTTTCCCGTTGTTTCCTTTTTCTAAAGCTGCCTCATCCCAAAAACCTCCTCCTTTCAGGATTATCGATCAGGCCGGTGAGGAGCGTGCGGAGGAGAGAGGAGAACGACGTTTTTTTGCGCACGCCTCGGTTCGCAGCGGGCGGCCTCCGAGATGGCGAGCCGCTGACGGCTGATATTACCCAGAGCCCAGAGCCTCTTCTGACGGCCGCCGCCATCAGAGCCACGCCTCCCCGATCAATCCCGTCCCTTTGATTGATTGGACAATTTTCGTCGCCGTATCTGTTTTCAATCCCAGAATGAATGCTCTGTTGTTTTAAAAACAAAACACTCGGGGGTAAAAAAAAAAATTAGTCCAATATGTCACACGAATTACGCGTTCTTTTGGAAATAAAGAAACAGTGGGCAAGATTCAAGGGCGTTTTTTTTTTTTTTTTGCTCCCAGAGTTGGGCACTGTTACAAAGGCCATGGACACAGCTGAGAAGCACTGCAAATTTTAAGAAAGTTTAAGATGCCAAGCGGGGCAAAAGTCACCTGAAAACACCCCTGCTTTAAGCAATGAATGGCCGGGATGACCACTGTTGAGATCCTTTCCAAAGGCCATTGATCTGTCCACTATAACCAATTCTCCTTTATTTGTTGCTTTTAAAGAAGCAGGCTATTTTTGCGGTACACAGAGCTGGAGGGGATGCTGGGCTGCAGTTGGAGAGCAAAGGGCTGTGGAGTAAAACCATTCAGGACTGCTGACCCCACCAAGCCAAGCCCTGTCAGCTCCTAGGGTCGTTTGTGAAAGGCTTTGAAGGGGGGTGCTAAGGCAGCTCTATAAAGGTCCGCGCAGCGAACAACGGCGCAGTCCAGCATTCCCTCTGACATTATATATCTACCTAAAGGTTGCCCATCGGAGGGGTTCGCCAATTTAAATCAGGCTAAATTGTCTTGGCGATATCTACGTCTGCAGTATTTAGCCTTTAAATGTCACGCGGTCATCGTGTCATTTAAACCCGCCGTGACCTTTTCACGTGGGTTCAAGTGAAAAAACGTGCTAACGTGCTTCCGCGCCGGCGCCAGGCTATAGCGCCAGGGAGGAACATGACAGAAAGCCGAAGGAGGAAGCGAGGAGCTCTCGGCGTCCGCACTGACACCCGCTCTTCTCCTCCACCGCTGGCACATCGCCGGCACGGACAGGCAGAGCGCGCGAAAGCTCGCTCTCCGGCTCCTGCAGACAGCAGCCGAAAGAAAAAGTCAAAATGTGCATCTGCTCGATGGTCTTATCGACGGAGCAGAATGCATTTACTCAGGAGCGCTGCCTGATCAATTTCTCGATTTATGGAGAAGCAAAAAGCTTGTTACATAAATCTCGCCTCGACCACATGGTAATGTTTCCTTGGCTTGGAGACAGTTCTCTTACTAGAGGCGTGTACCAATACAAGGCATGGGCGGGCACATATCCAGTTACACTACAGCATGTTTGATCAGGATAACACCATTCATCATTAATCCTCACTTATCACAACAAGAAAAACTATATGCACTTCATTCCTGGGGTTAATTCAAGGATATGAAACACACTAAAGAATTGCAGGTGTCGTCACCAGCTCCAGTGACCACAGATTCTAAAACAAACATTTTACTTGCAGATGTTGTTAAATGAGCCTCTATACAAAACCAAAGCACTCTACTGTATTTCTAATGAACCATTCAAAATAACAAAATCACCACAAGCTTTATATTGGGTTATCACCAACATAAACAGGTAAAACAAAATATACAAGTGTGTGTGTGTGTGTGTGGTCTTCCAGTAAGATGTATTCCTTTCATATGTCACTGATCCTATTACTATCGCAAAAGGATTTCTGCTGCTGAAGAATCATTGCTATTCTTGCTAAATTGCATCCATTATTACTTGTTCAGATGAAATTCCCTGTGATAAAGCCTTTGTACTTCTGCTTTCTCCAAACCTCCAGTTGACCCAACTGCTGTTGTGCTGAATTTTGTCAACTCATTATAGCTTGTTAACTGGTTTAAAAAAAAAAAAATCTAATGATAAACAAACCCCAAAGAGACCCATTACAGTCACGGATTACATGACGATCACCTAACTGATAAATGAGGCATACTGTAACACGTTACTAATTATGAAAGACTGTTTTAGAGAAAGAGGGAGAGGAAGAAAATCCGTGCCGAACAATACACTAAACCGTCATATGTTGAAACACCTAAGACAGTTCATTGAGCTGAACATGATGTAGATCATGGGTTCATCGGTTTATCGAATCTTATCTTTCATCTTCCACCTGCTGCAGGAGACAGCCACACAGTTCTGTGAATGCGGGCTCCCGCTCATTGAAGGTTCCAGCTGTGTGTACACCGGTGTGAGAACACCCCCCCCCCCCGCCCCCCTGTCCCCAAGTGTTTCCTATGCATCGTCTTCAGACTCGAGGAAACACTCTCCAAATACTCAATCTCCAGCAAAAGGCATAAGGGTTTCCAGCATTTATGGACATGATAAACAGCGTGACATGGCCGGCAATGAAAAGTGCCCAGCTCAGCGGGTAATAGAGGGGGTCAAACAGCGAGGAGCTGGCCTGTGTCACAGTCAATCACACCGCCGGCCCAGAAGCCTGGGCTGAGCACGTCGGCTCTCGGCACCACTGCATGGGAACATCGCCTGTTAAAGGCTTTTATATTAAACGCATAAAAGCAAAGCCACCCCCCCCCCCAAAAAAAAAAGGTCCAAAATGGGGGTAACTGCACAGCGGAGGCCAGCCCACGGGGCATCAATTTCAGGCACTGCGTGACATCCATCTGGTGGCTTGGCTATTCAATTAAGAGAAGTAGGATGCCCAGTCATGTGAGCTACTAATGACCACAGGTTTCTCCCCCAACCTCAACTCCCCCCGACCCCTCGCCTGCCCGCCTATTCGCAGAGTTCACACGTAACGTTCAAGGGCAAAAACAAACGCCCGTCGTCGCCTGCGATTAGCGCCTCCGTCCGCCCAGTTCAACCGCGGCTGAAGCGCGTTAGCGCACGCGGCCGGCTAATCCGTAGCCTGAAATTATTTACAGAGAGAGAGAGAGACGGGTGTGGAATTGCTCCTGTCCGTCTGCAGGCCCGGCCCCGCCCCCTTAATGATGACTGCCTTTTCCGTGTGACAGCCTCCCAGCGCCCCGGTGATCGATACGGTAGAGCAGCGCTCCAGTCGATCAATGTGATCGCGCCATCCAGCCATGTTAATGGCCTCTCCCCTCCAAGCTCTTTGCGCATCTCCCTGCAGTGCCACGGCTGATTGATTCCCACTCATTTGATTTAATAGGCGGGAGATTTAATAGGCAGGAGATTTAATAGGTGGTAGATTTAATAGGTAGCGTAAAGGAAGTATAATAGTTGCCGCACGGGGGGGGAGGACGATGAAGGAGAGTGTACGGTTGACACCTCCAGACCGTGCCAGAGATCACAGCATGTTTAAATAAACTCGATGTCACACCTTAAAGATTCCGGCGTGACTTGCGGGCATCGCAAGCCAAACTCGTCAGCCATCTGTTCCCCGCTAAATGCAATCACATGCAATGGAATGAAGACGTTTCCCTCGCTAAAGATGAGATTTGCTTGCATACAATTTGCTCACATGTACCGAGCTTTCCAGTGGTATTTTTAGAATGAAGGAGTAAACTGTAGTTCCATTGATCTTGGTGAATTAGTCCCTGTGCATGACTTAGGTTAGTTCATCAGTTAAGTCTTCTCTTCAGCAGCCTCTACGTAATAAGGAATGGACAGGAATTTAGAGACTGGTGATTGTCCAGTGATTATGCAATAAAAATGCAATTATTGTTTCTGTACTGTGGCTCTTTAAAAGCCATTCAGCTCGAGTAAGGTGTGTCTGCTGCCTCTCAGGCACCGATCCCCAGCCTCAGACGCACCCCGACAAAAATCTCAGCGCATTCACCTCCGATCCCTTCTTCTAGCACTGCGATAACAAAACGGCAAACAGTGCTGGGCATCTGCTTTAATGAAGTGGACCTGCGCAAGGCTCCATTGTAAACATGGGAGGCAGGCAGGATGTCACCGTGCGTAATTTAGCGTCGCGATGCTACGCGGCTAACCCTGCTCCTCGGCCTCTCAGTCACTCTCCCATCCCCGATGTGACATCCACCCAGAGGGCTGGCCGGAGCACACTGCTGGGTTAGCACGCCAAACTGGGCCCCGCAGCACAGGTTTAACCAGCTGTCTCCTTCCATTAGCATTACGGCAGTCGGACGAAGAAACGTTCGTAAGCATCACTAAAAGGGCCCGTCACTGAAGATGCCGGTTTTCCGCGCAAAGCACATTCAAATGCAACCCTCAGTTTTTTTGTTCTTTTTTTGAAGGTCTAGGTGTAAAAATGACCTTACATTACATTACAGGCATTTAGCAGACGCTCTTATCCAGAGCGACTTACACAACTTTTACATAGCATTTTTACATTGTATCCATTTATACAGCTGGATATATACTGAAGCAATTTCGGTTAAGTACCTTGCTCAAGGGTACAACGGCAGTGTCCTACCCGGGAATCGAACCTGCAACCTTTCGGTTACAAGCCCAGTTCCTTACCCACTTCACTGGTAACAGAAACACAACAAAACAAAGTCCCAGTACTACCATGGCTTTAGCAGCAGTGAAAGTCAGTTCACACTAATCTTTGTCGCTGGAGCTTTAAAAATGTCCTTTGTTTTTGCTGATTAGCATTCATGCACGTAAGGTAAAGAGGCGAAAGAGCAGGGCTGTTCGCAAATGAACTCAGCTCTTTAACAGAAAACTAAAGATTTAAACCACGTCTCACGGCTGCCTGCAAAAACAACAGCCCCCACAGTCCTCGGCATTAACATTCAATCATTCCCAAACATTCAAATGTCAAAATAAGAA
This sequence comes from Anguilla pacifica, assembly GCA_039654925.1. Classification (NCBI taxonomy): domain Eukaryota; kingdom Metazoa; phylum Chordata; class Actinopteri; order Anguilliformes; family Anguillidae; genus Anguilla; species Anguilla pacifica. The sequence goes on along the minus strand of CM077287.1, from coordinate 34,978,883 downwards.
ATATATTTTTAAAACTTTCTCAGACGTTTTTTTTTTTAACGGCTGAGTTCTACTGGGAGAAAGGACAGGTCCTGGGGGAGCTGCATGTGTTCAAGTTTAGGAATTCCATTACAATCTTCCAGAAGCTGTTTATGATCACAGCGGCAGTTTCTGAAAGACTGTCGCTGTCTGTCAAGGAGAAGTAGATTGTGGCAAATGACTGTGGAAAAAAGAAGGGAAGAGAGAAAAAAAGAGCAGAGATCATTGATCCGAGCCCTTAATTACCCATCAGACGCCTGACACCCTCTCTGATCTCAGTCTGGGGGAGCGCTGAGTGCTGATGGAGCGCCGGTGTGTGTGGGGGGGGGGGGGGGGGGGCTGTGAGGATGCTTAGGGGTGGGGGTGGGGGCGGGGGGTAGGCAGTGTGGCTGGGGAGGAGGTGAGGGGAATCCAAGCTCACATACCGCTGTTTGGTTTAACACACTCAGGCACGCCAACGGCGACTGCCACAATGGGGGGTGTGTGTGTGTGGGGGGGGGGGGGTCAATGGTGGAAAGGACGAACAGGCACCTGGGATTGATCTGTCGATTTCAATTTAAATCCGGCTGTGAAGCTGAATTTAAAGAGCAGGAGGAAGAATAGGAATGCGGGGAGGGGTACAGGGAGCGACCAAAATGAATTTGAGGGTAACCCTGGGTTACGGGACAGGGCCGGCTCACGCTTTACGCTTACCCATCATCCTTCCGCGCGGCGTCAGGTGTTCGTCCGACCCCTCAAATCCGGGGTACAGGGACTGGGAGATTCTGCGCTCGTGGTCCTCCAGCAAGGGGTTGAGGGGAACCTCGGGCCCAGGGGGAGTCACAGGGGTGTCCAGCTGAAATGTAGAAAGAGCAAAGAGGGGCTCCTCAAGAACTGAGCAATCAAATGTACTCCACTCAAGACCATGAGGTCATCACTTTTTACCCACTCCCCTGCTCCCCCTTCCCCTCCGCATAATACACCAATCAGAGGGGAGCAATTGAAGAGCCGACAAACTTTTCTTGAGAGTTTGTCCAGAAAACTTGATGATGACTGAGCCAGAACACCATCCACTGACTATTCACGCCCGCTGCCCCCTAAAATAGCCACAGCCAGCTTCTCCTCTCTTTCGATAGGCCTTCCACACAACATGCAATCTACCAAAAAACAAAACCAAAAACAGGAAACCAATCACACACTAGGAAGCGCGGAGACCTCAGGTTTTTAAGGGAAGCATTTAAGGGAAGCATCCCTTTCTGTGCTTTCTCCACCTGCTTTTGTTTGGTCAATGGCTAACCGCCAACCCTGGCAGTGCTCCAGAAGGACAGTATCTTCAATTCCAGTCGCTGGATTTTGGCACAGGAACGGGGTGTAGGAACACTCGCTCTCCTGTTGCTACTTCACAATCTGTGCCACTCTGCTGGCTCACATGAAGGAGGACGTGCCGGGTTTGGCGTGGCGGGATATTGGTAATTAGCCGTGAACAGCATCGGAACAGGGGATAATCCTTTATCTGCTCCTGGTGGAAACAACGAGGGTGCGCAGTGCACTAACCCAGCCGCGCTCGGTGTTAGATAAGGGGCCATGGATTACCGATGACGGCGAAGATGGCTGGTTCCTAACAGCACAACTCGGTAAACAGGCCGGAGAAATTTCCTGCGGGTCGATATATCGTATTCACAATTATTGGAAAAAACAGGCCACTTGTTGCTCCTGACACTTTCGCACAAACACCGCTGATGAGAAATACAATTGCTTTTAAACTTTGAACGAAGGAACCCATTTCTATACACAAACTGCTATGTCCCCGAAGGCAAACCTGCACAGCTTGCGTGCGGTTCAGACGACCACCACTTCCTCCACAAACTTTTCTCACAAACTTGAAATGCCTCGGTTTTCAGACTCCGGTCTGAGGACCGTGCGCATGCACGTGTGCACGCGTGCGATTGGACGGCGAGGCCCCAGCTCCTCGGGTCGCTCCGCGAGCGTTTTCCTCGCAGGATCTCTGCCCCCTCCAGGAAGCCCAGAGAACCTTAATTAAGCGGCCCTCCGCTGGGTCCCGGCTCAAAGGAAGGCTCCCGCCCGCACGGCGTCTCGGAAACGGACGCTTGCGTCTCACGACGCCGCCCCCCTGACTGACGGCCGTAAGAACCCGAGAGCAAAACAAAAAGCCTGCGGGGAGAAACCCGGCGGCCCCCTCGGAACCGAGAGGAGAGATGGGACTGATGTCTGGGGAGGTCACATGGCTGAGGCTCCGGTGTCAGATGGAACCCATTGTCTGTTTAATATAAATGAGATGTTTAATGAAGCCGGGAGCGGAGGACTTATCTAAGTCAGGCTCGATAAGAGCGGAGGAGGACTGGCGCGCCAAAGGGTCAACGCAATTACAATGGCAGCCACGGCCCACGCTCAGGCCCTCATAATAGACCCGTGCCCACAATGAATTGAGCTCAATACGGTTTAAATTGTAAAATGAGGATTTGTTTTATTAGCTTTTTTTTTCTCTCTCGTTCTAATCTTCTGGGAGCCGGGGGAGAAGACGGAGGAGCGGTGACTCTGGCGTGGAAGGGGAACAAAGGGAGGGGAGGAGGAGAGCCGGCGGCGGCGGAAAAGCTTTAAAACCGCAGAGCCACGGGAGACACGGGTCTTAACAGGGCTGGAATTTATGGGTGCTCTGATCAGGAGGGAGAGAGGGAGATAGAAGAAAGAGATTGAGGGTGAGATATATATATATATATATATATATGCATGTGCATATACACACTACAAGACCAAAAGTATGTGGACACCAAACATCAAACATCACATACAAAATTATGGGCATTAATATGGAGTTTGTCTACCCTTTGCTCTCACCCTCTTGCTCTCTCTCTCCCTCTATCTACATATATATATATATATATATATATATATATATATATATATATATATATATAGAGAGAGAGAGAGAGGGAGGAATATAGAGAGAGAGAGAATGTTTCATCCCAGTCCCGGACATAATGGAAACTAATCTAGTCATTTTCCAGACGGCGGTGTCCTGCAAGCGTTTGTCTGCATGCGCCCGGGGCCTTAGCCGAGGGGATGAGGGGATTGCGCCTCTCCTCCTGACGCAGCATTAACCCATCTGTCTATCAGCCCTGCTCTGGCCGCAGGGAAGGCGGGGAGCCGTCCCTCCGCAAGATTTCCATCCGCCGGGACCCCTAAGCCTCTCTCCAAATCATGTTTGGAAGCCAACCTGATGGCGGCCGCCGGTAATCCGGCAAACCCCCTCGGTAATGCCGTGATTACATTCCTTAAGCCGGGCGCGCGGGCGTCCTCTCCCGGCCCCCGTCCGCTCCGTCCGACGCACCCCCGCGTCTCTTGCCCACAAGGCTCATCACCACACCCGGATCCCCCCTCCTGCCTCCCCAATCAAAACGAGAGGCGTCCCTAAGAAAAGCTGAGAGACACCCCTCTGACTCCCTCTTACAGTATGCGAGTCAGGTCACCAGCTGACAAAGTACGGAGCTTGTAATGAGATTTCTACATATGTTTTTAAATTAAACGCGCGCTAATTCAAATAAAAGGAATTAAATGCACTTGTTTTATCGCAACTGTGGGTAGTGAAGTAACTCGGTGAGGGAAGACTAAATATTTTCCCCACTGTACTGCATTTTGGTACAGGGCTGTAGTGTCTTTGTTCAAAAGAGGTCTCAGAAAGGATTCTTTATCGCACGCCGCTCCATAATAATCTCTCGGACGTTATCAAAGCGGCTTGTCATCATATTTCGACATATTCAACAAACGCTCCGTCCCCCAGCGCGATGATCTAATTGAGATCGCAATCGCTCGCCGAGGAAAAGGTCACTTCAAATTTCCATTTTGTCTGAGTGCAACTGACTGTGGCCAATAAGGACAAGCCTGCGCCTCTTCTGGGCTCCTCAAATTCGATACCAATACAAGCATAACTACTAAAAGCCAGCGGATTGATAACTCTCTCCAGGCATAATAAATCAGCCCTGCTTCAGACTGGCTGTATTTGACGTGGGCGAGTCACGCGGTTTGTTTCTTTTGTACGATGCAACGGGAATGTCTCCAGGCTGAAATGCCACAAGTGACCGAGCCTCCGTTGTGCTAAAGGCACACAAATGCGCTTGTACTGAGCACGTCAACCGTCCGACCTCTCCCGAGGAGAATTTCAGAAGTCCACGCTCTCCGAGTTAACTTCAAACTACCAGCGAGCTTGTCAAAATTCTTATTCCATTACACCTCGCTCCAGTGCCTCTAATGTAAAGTCAGGCAGTTATATCTGCAGTAGTAATGGGCTTCCTTCTCCATTTATTTCATGATGACCACATTCAATTGAGCATGTGAACATGTGCGTGCGTGTGTGTGTGTGCACGTGTGTGTGTGAATGAGCGTGCGTGGGAAACATGCGTTAGAGAGTGACTCAGCTTTTGATCCCACCCAGCAGACATCAGTAATGCTCTCATATTTTAATTACATCATTAAACGATCACAGCGCTCTGAACTTCACTGTTCTTAAGCAATAAATGCAGCACGTCCAAGCCTTTAGAGGAGCACACTCATCTGCAAGAAAGTATGTTTTCATCTCATTATTATGACACTCTATACTCAGAACACCATACAATGTTCCGTCTGGCAAATTAAAATGAAAAACATCTGTACAGAACACATGGCGGTACACAGTGTTTTGCATTTGACAGACAGCTCTATGGACTGTGGTCAGAGCTTAAAGAACACTGAGGTTACCTCAGCGGTTAACGTAAAATTCTTACACTCGCACCAACGCCTCCGAAATCCTTTTTTACGGATTTCGAAGGAGCTGCCGCGACATATTTTTTTTAACAGCGATGCAATCTTCCATAATGTCAACTTCCTCTGCAGACGCGGCTTCAGGACGCCGCACTCCCCGACGCGGTGACGCGCCAGATTCAGAGCGGTCCGTCGCCATGGCGACGACACGCTCCGCTCACCTGACGCGTGGCGGTGCCAGCCGGCCAGCAGCTGCCTGCACCTGCGCATCTTTTTTTCATGAGGGTCCATAACCCCTCCGTGGCTTTAAAGGCTGTCAGAGGTGCCGTTTTTTCCCCCCCTACCCATGCTCCTGTACACCCAACCCCCAAAAACGCCTTTCCACGGTCGGCGGAGGGAAAGAGCTGGTGTGTGAAATTGCCGTGAGGCATGCTTAAGAATGAGCTGAGTGCCGCACTAAAGTTTTAAAACATCTTAATTCAGATTCGTTAACAGAGACATAACAGGAAAGGATTCGGTCGACGGGGGCTTCACCTTACGAATGCACATGTGAAATATGCAAAACCGGTTTGCATACAAAGAAAGCGCTGATCTGGTTTCCACCCTGCGAGATTAACAGAGTTAATATGCAGTAGAGAAATGTTTCTAAAGGGGAAAAAAAACGGGGAAAAGATAAGAGAAAAATTATTTAATTAGACCAAACGGGTTCGATCCGGTAAGCAGAGCGGACCGTTTCGGCAAACCGGGAGAGCTTTTGTTCGAGAAGCGGCTCAGGTTTGCCGTCACGAACGCCACGCCGCTTAAGTTCTGAAAACAATGGCCTCCGTTTCGGAGCTGAGGTATGAACGCTCCCCTGGCACACCCTCCAGGGTTCTGCATCCCCAAGGGAGCAGCGCACAGTGCTGGAGTGACAGTCTTTCCCTCCCACTCCCTCAAACACACACAAACACACACCAACACACACACCCGTGATTCATTTTACAACGCAGTGACAAGCTGTAGCACAACCAATAGCTGGGAAGCAGCACTAAAACCAGATATCCCTTCATGTTCCAGGAACAATAACAGGCCTCCCTGAGTTCTTAGAACTGACAAGATTTTTTGATTTAGAGAAAGGAATAAAAAAAGGGAATAAAAACTCTTGTTTTTCAACGTAAGTGGAATTAGCATTGATGAAAGTGTGCGTATATGTGTGTGTGTGCACGCGTGCGTCTACGCATGTGTCTGTCTATGCACGTGTGTACACGTCTGTGTTTTTGAATGTGTGTGTGTGTCTGTGTGTTTCCACAGTACGTGCGCGTGTGTGTGTGTGTATGTGTGCGAGTGTGTGTGTCTCTTCAGTACGTGTGTGTGTGTGTGTGTGTGTGTGTGCATGAGCATGAATCTGCCTCTCCCTCCTGTACTCAAGACAAGTCCCTTGGGTGGGAGCAGCAGTAATATTATGCTGCTTTTTTCGATTAACTCCTCTTAAAACTCCTATTTGATGTTTTCCACTTCAATTTAGAAGCCCTTCACAAGTGTTGTTGTCATGTTTGTGCCAATCAATGAGTCCAGTGAGCAGCCTGCACGGCACTTCTCTGTGTGCAATTTCCCACTAAATTATGCCACAAGCAGTGGAAAATGACTTTCATGCGCCTTTCTGTCACAAGTAATAAATATTCTTTGACAAATTGTAATTTCAGGTTAACAATATATGCATTATTTCTAGCAGGGAGGTAATCAGCTTAGATGTATTTGTAAGAACTAAGCATAATTGGCCATGTTTAACAAGCTACATTCATTTATCTACAGCCAAAAGCGTAAATGGCCTACAATTACATTTTATTAAAGGTATTTCACGACAGGAGGGATGCTTTTGTTTTCAGTAACTATAACCGTTGTTTTTAAGAATTTCCAGAAAAAAATGATACACTGCTTCGATAAACGCAGATATTCCTAGGCATTTTTCTTTAAGATTAAAAGGGGTGATAAGCCAACTTTAACAACAACAAAATAATTACTCCTGTTTATTTGAGCCAATCGTATTTTACTGTCTGGCACTTGTGTTGTTTATTGATCATTTCTACACAGTCATTGGTAGGCAGCATCGCAAGATTTACAGAGAATTATGAACGACACACATTTATTGTGTTATTATTTTGAGTTGGCATATTATGGCAAACATTGTTATTTTTATCAGAACTTGAGTTAATTAGTGTAAAATGCTAATTTTGAAATGTCTTGCGTTCCAAAGACGCAACATTCCATAGGTTAGATTGAGCAGTAATAATAGACATAAGACATTAGAAATACCACAAGTTCCCAATAAAACTAACAAAACCTACTGCCATAAAAGAAAACCACCATAAAACCACATAGATATGAAGTGGCTGACAACGAGTCTGGAATGCCTCTCACATATATGCAGTTGATATACCCGGAGAATAACGTTTTGCAAGAGGCAAGAAGAAGTTAAATTCGATGTCTATGACACATCAGAAGGGTGATAAAATTGGAAAGCACATTAAGAATAATGCGTTGGAAATTAACATTGCAAAGAGTCTGCAGTGAGCCATAATATCTAAATTTAATTGAATTGAAATGACTTGAGCATTTTGATTACTTGAGCATATAGGAAAATATATTTACTAAACAAGGGTAATGAGAAAAAAAAATCCAAAGCTCCTCCATATTGATTATAATACTTTAGGCCAGAGAGCTATTACAATGACCAATTTCATTTCGCTCTGACTTTCTCAGGCAAAGTCTCATTTTAAATTCTGGTGGAGAGAGCTTGAGTCTCCGACAATCAAACAGGAAAAAATATAACAGTGAATAAAGTATCAATTTATCCAAATTGCAGGGTTTTAAAGATAGGGGGATAAAAAGGGGGGATTTAATATACATTTCCTTTTCAATCTTTTTCCCCCTCCTCTTTTCCCTTAGAATACCCAGTGGTATTTCTGAGTCCGTCTCTTGTCCCCAGGTGACAATATGGGAGATTACATGCTCTCCAGTCGGCATGGCTATATAGGAAGTGATTGTAGACTACTTGATTGTAGACCATGGGGAACATCAATGCACAGTGTACTAATGCGTTTTCCTCATTTTCCAAAAGGAGGCCTTCCCCCAGCAAGGCTGCGCACACCCATCCAATTGTTCCCTTGTTATGGAAATCCACACCAAAGACCACATCCTGGCCAGCCAGTTAACCTTCTCAGAAATAGCCCCAAATTCAGAGGGGTGCAATTATAAGGGGCTGCAAATAACCGGCAAGACTGCAGGGGGGTCGTCCTTCACAATGGAAGCGTCTGTCACGAACGGTGCTCTTGTCAAGCCGGCCCTGCGTGCGCAAATTGTGTGCGGGGGCGAGGGGGGTCGTCAGGCCTCGGAGCGTAAATCCAGCGTCTATTCTGGAAGAGTCGGCCATGACACGACATGAGCTCCATGCACCAGCTGCCTCCCTGATTGGATCAGCCGAACAACTTGACCGACTCACACTCCCCCCCTCTTAAGCTCAGTCACAAGAGACCTCCTCCTGTGCCTTTTTCAGCATCACACCCCGGCACACAGGCAGACAGACAGACAGGCAGACAGGCAGGAAGACAGACAGACAGACAGGCAGGAAGACAGACAGACAGACAGACAGACAGGGACAGACAGACAGACAGACAGACAGACAGACAGGCAGGCAGACAGACAGGCAGGCAGACAGACAGACAGGCAGGCAGACAGACAGACAGACAGACAGACAGGCAGGCAGGCAGGCAGGCAGGCAGGCAGGCAGGCAGACAGACAGACAGAGACAGACAGACAGGCAGGCAGGCAGACAGACAGACAGGCAGACAGAAAGACAGGCAGGCAGACAGACAGACAGACAGGCAGACAGACAGGCAGGCAGGCAGACAGACAGACAGACAGGCAGACAGAAAGACAGGCAGGCAGACAGACAGACAGGCAGACAGACAGACAGGCAGACAGACAGGCAGGCAGACAGACAGACAGACAGACAGACAGACAGACAGGCAGACAGACAGGCAGACAGACAGACAGACAGGCAGACAGACAGGCAGACAGACAGGCAGGCAGGCAGAGACAGACAGACAGACAGACAGGCAGGCAGACAGACAGACAGACAGACAGACAGGCAGGCAGGCAGGCAGGCAGGCAGGCAGACAACAGACAGGTGAAAAGGATGCAATGCTAATGGGAGACTACACAGCGGAGCAGGGGGGGATTCCATATTCACAAAGCTTCCCTCAGCGGGGTGGTTAATGCATGCGGCTTCCTTTCCCCTTTTTTTCCCTTTTCCGAGACATTGATGGATTTTACTCATTTCAACGTTGCCCTCCGCCATTCCGCATTTGCTTTCGCACCACCGCGAAAACCCCGGTTCGTGACATGTGTGCGCGGTGACTCACAAGCTCACAGCTGCTGTCGCCGTGAGGGGGGAAAGGAGGAGAGAAAAAATGAGGGGGAGAGAAAAAAAGGAAAGCGCTTATTGTAAAATTCGGTTTTGCGGTGACGCGACAAGAAGCGGGAGAAAAACGGAAGGGGGCCCAGCGGGGGGCCTTTCTGCTCGGCTCCTGTGTCTCGGGGCTACGCCCCCCCCCCACCGGGAAGAGTGCTTTCAGTCACCGCTAAACCCTCCCCACGAGGGCCGAGGCCGAGGGACTGGGGTCGACCCTGCGTCCGGCAGCGCCGGGGGCAGCCCGTGACCTTACCCGCGGAAGCCAGGGGGGGGCCTCGAATCAGGGATGCGGCGCAGTATGGGGCGCCTATCCGCACCGCGCCGTGTTTAATCAAACCTGACCTGAGAAATCAGCGCGGCGGACGACTCCGCCTTCCACAGACCGGGCGAGGCCCTCACTGCCAGCTCAACACCCCTGCGCAGCACCCTGTCTCCACTTCAAACCAGAATATTTTGCAGCTGACAAAAAAAACAAGTGCATTTACATAGGCAGCCGGTCCAATCTGTTTTATTTTCTTTTGGAAGCCTAGTTGCTTTCCATGCACTTGAAAGACACTGGCATTTCTGCGTTTTGAAGAGACGTGTCGGATTTTTCATTTCTATGTTATGCATATGAGATGGAGCCCTAAGAAAAATAATACAAGGGCAAAATCTTGAGCGAGGAGGGATAGGAGACGGGGGGGAAAAAAGCAGGAGTTGATATTTCATACAAAACATCTTATCAGTATTCATCTGAACGGGAACCTCGCCAGCAGAATTACTTTCGATCCCCTCACCTCTGCTGCCGCCAGATAACAACTGCTTGCTTTAATTCACTTTTAACGTCAAACTTCTCAGCGTGCCCGGTGCTGCAGCCGCCACCGCCGCCGCCGCCGCCATCGCCTGCCAATCCTTTCGCATCGACTCCCTGGTATCTCACCGTTTCCACCGGCGACGGCGCGGCCGGCTGCTGCGACGCTGCGCGCGATCGTTTCAGATGAGCGACGAGCGGCCATTTGCATAACGGCCCGGGCTCCCGGAGCTCCGGATCCGATGGGCTCGGCTGCTAAAAGCCGAACGCGGGGCAGCGCCGCGCCAGTGGCAATCAAAAGCAATAAGCCTCGGCTTAATGTTCGCAGCAGCTGAGGCGCGCGCGAGGACCGCCTCCCTCCACCCACAAGGCCGCACAGTAACCGCGGCGATCACATAAACCGCGCGACGCGCCGTGGCAACACCCCCTCCCCCGTAAAGAAAATAATTACTTTGTGCTTCCGAAGAGAAGCCAGGCAATTAGTCCCCCCGCATGATCGTGTCTCTAATTAGTCAATACCGTATTCGATGATGTCCCATTACCTCATTTCGTTTCGGGAACCTCCTGGCAACTATCAGCTGGATCATTCCTCGCTTGTTGCCCTCGGTAGACATGGACTTGCGTAGCGTTTCCATGGCATCCTGGTTCATCTTCTCCAGCAACGACTCCCCGTTCACCGCTATCAACTGGTCGTTGACTCTCAGTCTACCATCCTGTCAACATGCAAGCACAAGCAGCCGACATCAAGACATCAGCAATTCAAATTTTGCCTTCTGGCATGTTAAATTCACAGGTACACTCAGCAGAACAAAGGCACCAAAAATCAGCAGTAAATATATCACTATTTCATGAAAGACTGTTCATACGGGTTGGGTATGAGACAAGCAGGCAACAGAGAGAAAAGTATTTTGACACAACTAATCAAAGGTTATATATTCCTACATGTACACATCGCACCACAGCAACTGGTCACTTTCTAGAGTGAGGCGTATGTAGTGAAGGAGCATTTCCTTCTCTGCAGATCCCATGAAGCAAAAAAAAAGAAGACTACAAATGCATGGAGAAAACTGTCATCCGAGTTCAAGAAAGGACATATTCCAGCATCACCTGAAAAGGAAATGCATTCTTTTTGTGGGGCCTGCAAAAACAGGCATGTGAGTTTCAAAACCTAACAATGAAAACATTTTTCTCTGGCTTGGGTCAGTGGGGCGGGGCTTGCCTTGCACGCCGCACCGCCATTGATGATGGACTTGACAAAGATGCCCAGGTCTTCGTGGCTGTCCTTGGACCTGTTGCCCTTGACGCTGACCCCCAGGCCCGCCGAGCCGGAGTCATTCAGAGGGATCTCCAGGGTCAGAAACTCACGGGTTCCATCTGGCGTTAATACAAGGTCATCATCTTCTGATTTCTACAGACAGAGAGAGAGAGAGGGAGAGGAGAAAGAAAGGGATATGGAGATAAGGACTTGTTACAGTGTCCTTGCATGCGTGTAAGCTTGTGTTCACTCGCACACTTGCATTTCAAAAAGAAAATAAAGGATAACAAAAAAACTTCTGAAAAGACCAGGTGGCAATTTTAGTTTCAAACTGTGCTGATGATGCTTGATGTCTAAACAATACCTTCTTCAGAGATGTGATCGCGAGAGGCATACAAAACCAGCTGTCTCAGCAATTTTTTTCGATTCTCTTTTGTGTGAAATCGTTTGTACAGTGAGACAAGGTTAAAGTGGGCTTTTGTTCTAGGTTGCACACACAAGTTCAGCATGAAACCGGATTAAAACTACTGAATCAAACACGTGTCAAACTCCCTATTTATTCACGGTTTCCAATGTGTATGGGAACAGAATTTGAAAATGGCAGATATTAAATGTTAAACTTGCTTTCAGGAACGAGAGACGAGCAGCACAGGCACAGAATAGGTCAGCGACAGAACAAATGGAAATGATTTCTCACTGTGCAAGACAGCGACTGGAATGGTGTCAGAGGCAGAAGAGTAACAACAAACCACTTCCTCTCAAGCCCTCCAATTACTGCTCTATAGAGAAATAGGGCATGCAATATGAGTGAAATTAATATAGGTTACATCTCTGTATATCCTGCTGTCTGAAATATTACTTCCATCACCTTAATAACTAACAATTCATAAAAATATGCCGCAGACAGACATGGGAGATTGACGTGTCAGGGGGAAATGCTGATCTTATACACTACATTGCATAACGCCGTCCAGTGTCACAACATAACGAATGTGTGCGACACTGGGCAACTGACAGTCTTGCAGGTACTTTCCACTGGGATCAGGCAGTGAGAGACAGTTCATTCTTTTCTGGAAGACTACAGTGCTCCTATTCTTTGCTACAGTCGCAACGCTACCTAAAGTTTTATACTGAATGTCTGTATCAAGAATATCGGTGCTCATTTTATGCATAATCATTTTAACATGGTTTTAAGTAGCTTTCAAATAACCACTTTTTTTCAACCAATAACAATGTTTTTTTCTCCATTCTAAGTCAGGAATAGGGTTGTGAGCATATCAAATGGAAAATGCCAAAGAGACAGGTCTACAAATCTATGCATTACAGCATTGAAAATGGCATCTGCTTTTCCAATAGGTTTTGTTCCATGAGAAACCTTTATGCATTTCCTTTCAGAAAAAAATGAAAAAATGTGCCACAGGGTCATGTGACATAGAAGACCATGGTAACAGAGTTTTTTTTTTTTTGAGAATCGCCATGGAGACTTCAATAGGTACAAACTCACAAACAAGCTCTGTAGCTCTGTATATTCAACAATCATACGTAAAAGAAATGCTTACACCTTCTGACAGAAGAACAAAAGAAAAACACACACACACACACACACACACAAACACAGACATGCACACATGCACACACAGGGTAAGAATACCAAGTACTTGGCTTTAATAGCTGCTGAATGAAAGGAAATGACAGAAATGGAAGAATTATTTGGGTGCACTGGCCCGTTAAGGTAAAAACTATTGAATCAGACTCTGCCCCTCTGCCCACCCCTCTCAACGCACCATCAAGTCCCAATACATTTAACACATCAAGCTTTCTGTACATAAAGCTGTATAACAAAAATCACATCTCATGAGGTTTTCAGTTCCATTTGTGTACTGTACAGAATGACCAAAGCGCATGAATAAGCACGATAAGCTTCAGCCAGGAAGAACGCTACATACAAAATAGGACAGTGGGACCACAAGACAGCAAAAGAATAGTCTTCATTTAGCTCAAATTAAAGTTAATGTCTCTTGCTCAGGAAAGAGGGAGTTGGGGGAAGGGATGTTCGTATTCATTGAATCCTAATAATCAGGTCAGGTCAACTTTTTGCCGAGCACCAAAGCACCGTCTGTTTTGATAGACATGTTGACATTTTCATTGTATTCACAAAAAAGGAGAAATGGGAAATGGGACTCCTGAGAATGGTGCTGAAAGGGTCATTATCAGATGTCTGCTTTGTAATTAATAAACACTTTCAAAGAAAAAAAAAATCTACAAGTGAGTTATGTCTCTGAGGAGGCTTTGTATATAAACTCTGCTTCTGTGATGTTTCTAAAACAGAAGTTGTATCAGCCACTTCAAGATTGTTTTGTCTTGTCACTTGCAATAAAGCAAGGAGAAACAGCTTCTTTCAGAGCACCTTGGGTCATGAAATGGTCGGAAAGACACCTCATGCTAACATTTTCAGAACACAAAACATGCTCATGCAGCACCAGCCAATTTCTAACTCGTCAACAGTTGGCAGACCTCAGCTCATCAATCACAGAGCTCTGAGGGGACAGAACAGTTTCAACACAAATGCCAGGGGTCCGACTGGTTAGGGCAGTGCAAAGATGGAACATCGACCATAACATACAGTAATCATAATTCATAACATATGGTGTATTTCTTTTACTTGGAACCATAAAAAAACGAAATCCAAACCCTCAGAAGCACCTCCAATATTTAGACAAATATCGAGAATAAAATGTATGAATTAATTTCATAAAATGTAAATATTTTTAAAATGTGAATAAATATCTGGGTGAGGCAGACAACACCAGCACGTCACCCCTGTGGTACATGGTTTCTGGATCCTACCACCCCAGCAAGGTCTGTCGAAGACAACCAGTCAACCTTCATAAAAAGATTTGCAAGGTGACAGCCTATTAAGAAAGCTGAGTAATTAATTAATTAATCTTCAAGCTCTATGGCACACATTCATTCGCTCCAATTGTTCTTGTGGTGAAGTCGAATTAGATTCTCTGAACAAGACAAAGGGAGACGGAATCCAAGTGGGATACGGTGGAAAACCAGGAATAATTCAAGACAGAGCGCACAGGCGTGCTTGGTATTCCTGCCTTGATGCTTGTCTCTTACAAACAGAGGAAGAAAAAACAAAAGAAGACAGAAGAAGAAAGAAAAAAAATCCCCTACCCTCAAAGATTTTCTGCACATCGATGCCTGAAACAATTAGCACTGTTTTCAACTTTTCCTCACTCACCCGAATTTAGTGACATAAAGGTCATTTGAAATGAATTTAAAAGCTTAAAAGAAATCACTCAAGGATGTAATTGAGAAAAGGGCCTATGCATGATAAGTATTGTAAGAGAATTTCTGTACTGTTTCTTTCCAGGGAGAGCTGATAAACCCTGAATGTTAATCACCTCAGGCTAATGCAGATTTCAGCGTCCAGGTATACTTAAAGCTGAGGACGGCCAGCGAGCGGCCATTTACATGAGATCTCACCACACCAGAACTCATCCCTGGCTCTGCCTGAAACAAAACGAGCTCAGACACTGTACTGTACATTTTACTTTAAAAAAGGCTATGCTGGTCAGATATGCAGTAATGTTCTTATTTGGGCTTTATTTTGAATTAAATAAATCCAGTCTATACAAAATTCTGTTCATTTGCAGACCAACACATTTTGTATCCATGCATCCTCATTATTTATGTATTTGGCTGACTGGCTGAAGGGCAATGTCACAGACACTGGGGTATAGGTAAAGGGTAGTAAATGACATATCTGTGATAAAGCACCGAGCTCTACAAAGCAAACAGAGAATAGATAACTACGCAACGAGTGAGACACAATGTGTACAGATCTAAAATTGATCAGAACGAAAATGTTTCCTCATCTAGTAGTTCTGCAGTTGCCTAACAAAGAACCGCAGTGCTAACCATAATGGCCAGAAAATCATACATCATGCCAGCATACACGCAGTGCCTGACAAAGAACCACGGAGCTACATGAGAACTCTTGAGTGCGGAGATGTGACAAGCAACAGTAATGCATGTAATTGCCCAATCACACAGGTTAACCAACAACTGGAAGATGTTTTGAGCCATCCCTACAAGACAGTTTTCTAGTCTGGAAGATGCTTGCTAGGCATGCTAGCTTCTGAAACAAAAGAGCTAATGAAGGAACCTGAGTATAAACCTCCTCTACTCGGCGCACGGGCACCGTCATGACACAGGCAGGCATCGGAGATGTGTGAGAGAAAAGAGGGGGGCAGCTTCAGACCATTTCAAAGTTGTTAGCAGAATGCTATTGTCTTCCAGCATTGCCTCACGTCAGAAGCAGTTTAATTATGAGAGTTCATGGCTCTGAACTAAAATTGGCTCTTTGATTGCCGTGCGCCATCTCGAAGGCTGAGCGATGTCACGGCAACGATGACGACGATGATGATGATGGCACTCGCCTGCGCAAGTAAATAATGTGATGAGAATTTAAAAAGACGGGGCGGAAAAACGCGTGTAGCACTGCTGTTTTAAATGTAAAACGCAGGGAAAACGAGCAGAAAATGAGAAAAAATATTCCCATTAGAATGCACTCAATCAATTGACAGTGCAGTCTAGTTTTGGTCATCCAAATTAGACCAGTGTCCTTCCATCGCTCGAGGAGGGGGTTATAAAATAAACAGAGTAGAGGTGGATTAGTACAGTTTGGTGTGTTCCGAGAGGACAATATTAAGCTCATTTGCAAGAGTTTCTACGGCAAACAAGCGGGCCTCTGCAGCTCTCCCTGCATAAATAATGTAATCGGATCTTAATCACCCTATCAGCACCTGCCTGACAGGGGTGACATGCTTAAGCATGGTGCAGAATAAACAATAGGTTCAATTACATGATTCAATTATAATTACACGGTTTGCCACATTGTTCGAGATACAACACGATCGAGGGGGATTTTGTTTTTTCTTTTTTCACAGACTCAAAGAGAAAACTTACAGATTGCTCAAATTAATTAACAGATAATTAAGAGAAGGAGCGTGGTTAAAGAGAGGGAGACTATCTTTATCTTTGGGAGGTGAAATAAATCTGATTTGAGCGAGGCTGTTATTTTATTCGCCGTGAGAGGAGAGGAAGGAAGGCTGCGCAGAAACACAAAGCGCACCCTTATTAACCTCCCTCAGGCGCGCAGAAGCAAGATAATCAACCCTCTAGCGTGTTCAGGAAAGCGGCTGCCTGGCACCTGCAGGTGAGACACTCGCTAAACAATCCCAGGTCTTAAAAGTCGAAAAAAAAAAAAAGTAGAAAAGAAAATGAAAAGTGCTAGGTTAAGGCTCTTGTTGCGGAAAATTGCAATGTATTACCTCATCTCTCAGTTTTCAAAGTAATGCGATCGACACCAAGAGTAAGGAAGGGAACTTCACTGCTGAAGATACTGCTTGGAATGTGTCTGCTCTCGTCCACAGGCTGCGCTAGCCCTGTCGTAATTACAACCCCATTCAACGCGAGAGTCAGCTGCCATAATACGAGGAGTTACCATGTGCTGGCCATCACTCGCTCATAAGAACCATTTAAAATGAATTTGCTCTCCATAGCAACGCAGTGGACTTCTTTCTGGTCAGGGAGCCCTCCATAGCACATGCTGGGTCCATAAAGGCTTGTTCTCCCATAGTTAGCAACCGCTCCTGCACCCAAATCCCTCCTGGTGTAACATCGAGGTTCGGGAGCAAGCAAAGCATCTGAACGTGACAGGCACTCAGACGAGCAACCGACACTGCACATCCTCTTTCTACAGCCAGGTATGCTGCTATAGCACCAGCTCAGTCAACAGCACCGTACTGAACTCAAGCATCTGCCCCGAGAGGCTGGCTTGTAGAACACCCCCCCCCCCCCCCCCCATGCACCCCTCAGGAAAAGAATGAATGACTCTAAATGCAGGGGCTGAAACACCTCTGAACCTCAGGCGTAAACCGCCATCGTCCTCTTCTCCTTTGCAGGAAAGACACCTGGTGAATTAGGACTCTACACTGGGGCAGGGCTATTGTGCTTCCTTTATGCTCCCCCTGACTCCACCCAGCAGTTAGAAGAATTCCCTTCTGAGTGAGAATCACTAATGCACTAAAAGGCTCTCATCACAGAAAGTCAATAAGTTGAGCTTATGTTATATTGTTCTGCTGGTAACATAAAGGAAACGGCCTTCAACTGCAGCCATTTGGAAAACAGAGATAACATCTGTTTTGAATGATTGTCCCCATTATGTTTAGAAAAAGTGCAGGAAAGGTTCATTGCGAGGCTTGGAAAATACAAGAGTATGATTGTTCAGTGCGAGATTGTGTTTTACCGGAATTACATTTTAGTTAAAGATCTTGGCTAGACTGGTTTTAAAATTTAAAAAAAGGTGGCGGGGGGGGAATGCATCATTAACCAATCATAAGTCTTATATGTACTTCCAATGAGCCACTTCGGATTGCAACAATTACGCAGTTGTGTCCCAAGTACGCTACTGGAAAACGTTTTGATGAAACACTTCACTCTCTGGCAAAACGGTCCGAGCCATAGCCCAGATGCAATGATTTGCAAGTTGTAATTATAAAGGAAACTGCTTTGCATTTGTCTCCAATTTCTCTTGACAGAAACCACAGATCCAGCTGTCAGACCATACTGAGGCACAAATTAATTGCACAATTAAGATGTTCAATGCTTGGCAGATATCGTTCCTAATGGATCTGTGACAACCCAG
>CM077287.1:34865915-34955915 GCA_039654925.1 Anguilla pacifica | reverse complement strand
CTTTTGAGGGGTTTCGCAGAGGAGGGGAGATCTGATTAGGACTGTATTTCCACGATGGCTTTTTAATCGAGGTGCGCGCGCGGGACGCACGGACGCGTCCGGAGATCAACACGCCCGATTCTTCAGCGCTGCGATTAAGAGCGTTTAATAAGAGCAATGCGGAATTAAAAAAAAAAAAATACACGTGCTTGTGTTCGATTTGAACTTCTAAGCAAAAAAACAAAACAAAAGAAGCCTCGACCTGTACCTGTGCTACTGTTATTTTGGTTTCGCTCTTGTTTATGTGTGTATATACAGTACACACACGCACACACACACACACATATATATATATATATATATATTAGTGCTGTGCATCGATTAAATTTCATAATCGCTATTAATATCACAATTTTGATAGTTAATCACGATAAATCACGTATTTAATCCTACTTTGGAATGACATTTTTGTTTCAGCATTATATTTTGTTTCGAGTAGCCTAAACATTAGCATAAGACGGACTGAAAGAAACATAAGCACAAACTATTCAGACTCAGATCTTTTAATGATACGCCCACCCACCGCTCAGCGTTTTGCAGTGCAGTCACAACACCGTCAGCTGCTTCAGAATGAAATTTTAAATTAAACCGGCCGCTTTTAATGAAATTAATTTGATGTTCCTACACTTTAAATTGACTATTATTATTCTTGAAGTAAATACTAAAGAACTGTGAAACACAATGAACAAAAAATCTTCCTAAAAATGGTCTGCTATATCACGATGCTACAAAAAACAGCGATAGTGCACAATGAAAGTAATATTGAGGCTGAATTATTGGGGGAAAAAAATCACTGAATCATTAAAAGTGAACTGAGGTAGAGCATTGTCCCCATCACTTCAGAAACGTGAGTCACAATGTAAGGTCACAACAGGCGATTTCTTTTCTTTAAGCTGATTGCTGAGACAAATTAGTCCGTTAACATTATCGGCGGGCCTGTGTGTTTTGATCACTACTGCAATGATCCACAGTTAATGTAAGCCGTCGCGTGTTTAAGGAGTTTCAATTCAGCTGTTTTCCTGTTTTCATACGTAAGCCATCATTAAAGAACTGTTTCCTCGCGAGGGTAATGCGCATTTTGGGTTGACACGAGGCATCTGCGGAACGCCCATCAAATCGAGGTCCGCCGGCAATCTGTAGCGACCGATAAAGTCTGAATGATAGGTCTGCTGTGATTTTTACATTCTGAAATTGCGCACCGTCTCTGTTTACAGCACTGTCACCAGCACTGTCATTAAAGTGTATAGTCTGCAGTTGGTATTTCAAACTCGTAGCGCTTCTGTGACATTGGAACTCTCCCTGTCGTTAAGCCTGTTTATCTAGTGCAGCTTAGGTCTGTGGTCGTTACTGTCAACTCGGCTACGGCTGCCTGCCAGGGTCAAAACAGGTGCTGCCGGGTGATATTCTCCCAAGAGGCAGCTCTGCCTTTGCAACCCTGGGATCAGGTCTACCCTTCAACAGTTAAGGATGGTTGATAAAAACTGGTCACAGATCTGCACTTATGGGGCCCACCACAGCCAAAATGAGAAAATGCAATTAATTGCATTTAAAACAGTTTACCACATTGATCATTAAAAATTAATTAAACACGTTAATGTTGACAGCCTTAATATATACATGTAAATCATTTTTTAAATGTATAAATTTAATTGCAGTAATAGCCTTGCAATAGCACTCAACATAACAGAGCCTACCAAATGAATGAGTTCTAAAATTAATAATTCATCCACACAGCCTCGTCCAAAATAAACACAGATGTATGCTCTGTAGAGAGAGCTACAGACGGGAGACATTTTGTAGGTTCCCTGCTCTGCCTGCCAGATTGAAGGCGAGCCTCCTGCACATCCAGGACCGTGACTCGCTCGCTCGCTCGCCCAGTGGTGGGGCTCGCTAGCGCTTTAAGGCTAAAGGAGCCGACGGCCGACCCCCCGCCGCCAACGCGTTAGCGTTAGCCTCTAACCAAGAGGCTCCGCTCGTACCGAAACGGCACGCTGTGCCAGACCCCCCTCCTCCTCCCGAAAGCGAAAAGCATCAGAGCCTGGGCCATTACGGAGGAGGCGCCGCCGCGCTGGGCGAAGCGGGGCAGCGGGGCGGTCGGCGCGGCGTGGGGCAGGGAGCCCCCCGCTCCGTACGGGGCCGGGCGCTCAACCATCTGCCGCGCGACGCCGAAACCGCCGCGGCGCACCGGAGGCAAAAGAGCGGCGCAGTCAGGGGCGGGGCCAGGAGAACCGGAGCGCCAGGTAAAACGCAAAAGGCTCTCAATGGAAATCGGGATTTCAAGCGCCGGGTTTTTTTATGGACAATATTCAAACATCCAATGACCGTGGACTGACTGAAAACATACAGCTGAATAATAACGTATTTTGGCAAGAAGTATTAGCAAAATTCTTTAAAATATAGATCGTATTTTGGCAAGTGTCCCTGCTGTGATGTGAGACCCTACTGAAAGGGACCTGGAGTTGTATGTTTCGTTTTGAAATAAATCAGAAATTCTCCAACTTAAATACACGCACAATACGAAAACTGGGTTTACGCCTCAACAGTGAACAGTTCATTTCTAGTAACATGGCCATGAATACACAAACATACTGGAGAATCAATAAATGCAAATGCAAAAATCAGCAAATGAACAATTTCGGACATATATCTGTAAAACATTTAACTTGTGCAGAAAAGGCTTATGTAAGATTATGACTAGCCCAGGACTGGTGTTAGCGTGCGTGCGTGTGTGCATGTTTGTGTGTGTGTGTGTGTGTGTGCAGGGTTTGGCACACGGCACTCGTAGCCCAAGCAGAGGTCTCACCACTTCCCGGGGCAGGAAGGCGTCCTCTTGCCGAAGCACCAGGAGGCCGACGGTGCCGCCCATCTGCGTGTTGCGGAGCAGAGCCACCACCTCCTCCTGCGTCCTCCCGTTCAGGTCCACCCCGTTCACCTGTCGCCAGGGAGACGGGCACGCAGCGCTTTACACACGGCAGACGCCGCACCCCGAGCACACCCTTCCCATAGCGACACCCCCACACAGGAACGGTTACCAGTGTCAAGTTTTTCACTGTTTAAAACGAGAGACCGGATTTAACTGCACCGCGCCGCTTATGAGCAACAAATCCTTGCCTCGGTTCACCCTTAAATTTACGCGCGAAGCCACATTACATTACATTACATTACATTACATTACAGGCATTTAGCAGACGCTCTCATCCAGAGCGACTTACACAACTTTTACATAGCATTTTACATTGTATCCATTTTATACAGCTGGATATATACTGAAGCAATGCAGGTTAAGTACCTTGCTCAAGGGTACAACGGCAGTGCCCTATCCGGGAATCGAACCTGCGACCTTTCGGTTACAAGCCCAGTTCCTTACCCACTGTGCCACACTCCGTCCTACACGACGACAGCCACGACGACATTCCTCCAGCGAAACGTAATAAAAACAGAGAAGCGCAGACGTTGGAACGTGGCGACGTCACAACCCGTGTCGCTTTCACGCGGGCCTACTCACGGCGAGAGGTCGCGGCGCGCGACGGCTCGGCCGGGCGCGCTAGTCGCAGGGCGGGGTCAGTCCTTCGGTAAATCTGATTCCCTCGGCCGATGACTCAGCGCAGCGCCACGGCTCGTAACGCGACGCGTCAGCCCTTTGAGAGACAAGCAGGCTGCATCACAGCGATGACAGAACACCGGCACGGCTGCGTAACGCTCGCTTAATGCCCGCGTGCAGGCGTCGCAGCTCAACGGCGTTTACCGCCATCGCCGTTGTTCGCCAGTTTTCTCTTTATTTTGTTTTCGGAGGCTAGAGGGGGTAAGCGTTGTTGTGGACCCGCGCTTGCTTCAGTAGCCGGGCGTGAGCACGAGCTTCCTCAGGAAGCCGTTTACATCGCGCTCCAGACGCAGCGGAGCGCCGGCTGGGGAGAAACGGCGGGCCTTCCGCGATCGGACGCGCCCGGCGGACCGGCGAGGGGAGGAAGCCGGGCAAAGAATGAACGGCAGCAGGAAATCCTGAGCGCCGCGCGTGAAGCCGGGGAGCCGCCGTGGCGATTCTCAGAGGGAGGAGGGCGAGCGGTTATTCGGCACGCGGGGCACCCCCCCCCTCGGCCTCCGGGCCGGGCCGTTGTGGGAGCGCGCGGAAGCGGAAAGCGGGGACCAGGCGGCCGTAGAAGCCGCCGCCGAAGTGCCGTCCGGCCTCACCTCCAGCAGCCGGTCGCCCGCCTTCAGGCGGCCATCTTGGATGGCTGCTCCGCGGGGCAGGATGTTCTTCACGTATATGGGCGCCGAGCCTCCGATCGGCACGTCGCGGGACGTGATGCTGAAGCCCAGGCCTTCCTGACCTGGGGAGACAGGGGGGGGCGGGGGGACAAAAATCATTAAAACAAATCACTGACATGTACAATGAATCAATTTGACAAAGGTGGTGTGCTTTATTATTGCGTCGGACTACTGAAACAGATACGACAACAGGCTTATAGCTTCTTCAAACTGTGTTCTTGACTAGACTAACTGTTACCGTGACCAAATGTCTAAAAAAAATGATCTCAAAACGACAGCGCTGGTTCACGTTTCATTTTATTTTTTCGATGGGTGAGAAACAGTCAGACAGAACAGAGTGCTACACTAATATTCTTTCCAAGGACTGTGTCCCTAAGCTAATCCATCCCGATTAGTAGATGTGCTCCTAAATTATTGTTCCACTTAGAGCACGTCAATTTTCATGAGCAAATGCTCCTAAAAAGGAGCTATATATACAGCTATAGAGCCCTGCAGAAACAACGATTATTAAATAGAGTCATCAGAAGTAAATCCATTTCTGTACATCACGGCATCAGCTGACCAAAACTTTCAGGTTCCTTGACGACCAAAAAGGTTTTTATCCATTATTGGAAATCGCCACAATTTACTAGGTGCAACGGATGTGTGTGTAAATGGAGTGTGATCTTCAGTGGCAGGCGCAGTGGCCCAGTTACAGCCGCAGACCAAACTGCCAAATATAGCTGAAACACCCACATTACAGGAGAGCCGGCAAAATGGCCGCACCCTGGAGGCCCATAATGGGCCTAATAAAGAGAAGAAAAACCTCCTGCTTCCCTCAGACCCCGGAATTAAGAGGGACTGATGCAGAAATACATCACGCAAATTGAAGTTCATTGCGTCTGCAGACGACGTCTCAGAATCCCGGAAAACAACGTTAAAGGGTTCAGGCATTAGCCCCGCCGAGCAATTTGCGCAAAGTTCAGAAAATGACCTTTCTGGACCGGCAAATGAATATCAATGGCCACGCGGGGAAGCGCGGAGGCTGGGTAATGGACAGAGCCCTGGCAGAACGACCTTCCGCAACGACCCGCCCTGCCCTCCCAGAGAAAGCCAGGGCTGGCCGGAGGAGAGCCCCCATGGACGCCGCCCGCCCGTTGTCAAAGAGAGGATCGAGAGCTGCCCATCTCCGTGCCCAAGAGAACACGTAATCTGTTTATATTACGGTCCGCTCAAGACAAGGCCCCTGCGTTGCTTTTAACATGTAATTGTACCTTCCATTAGAGCATGGCTGATACTGGCGTTCGACTAGCCTTTTACTGCATGTTCCTGAAGGCCAGCGGTGCCCCTCTGAAAACAATCCCCCAATCAAACGACCCTCAAAAGCGAGGGTCACTTGATTGACACCCCCGACCCCTCCCCCACAGGCTGTTGCTCACTAACAGCGCGCAGGCCGTGCCGTCGTAGTTGCGTCGTAAAACCGAAGGCCCGAAATCGCACAATAAAGGCGCGAATCAGCCAGACGTCGATAGGAGAAAGGCAGGAGTTAGGCGGGAGTTAATGAAAGGGCCGCTCTGAATAGTTTGGAGGAAATGAAGTCTCGTCGTTAAATGGAAATGAATTGTACTTTCCTGCCTATGCGGCATAACGGCAGGCTAATGAAGGCGCCTCGCTACCAGGATTACAGCGCGCCGGCTCCCCACTTTTAATAGAGTTCGCTAAACTCCATCAGATCATAATAAACTCCGGTCCCGTCCGACGCTCAGGGGTATCCAGTTACGCAGATCACCAGAAGTTAATTCGGCGGGCCGCGCCGGCGGCAGCACGGCGCGATGTTTGACTTCCCTTTTTCAAAAAAAAAAATGTAAATCAATTAGGTGCTAAGAAACCGCGGTTTGTCTTAAAAAACCGCGATCGGCAATTTCGCAGAGCAAAGACACCCTGGCTGAAGGCAGATGGACGGACGCACCTCCGCCGCCCGTTAGCACGGTTTACCCGGGAGGCCTCGGTCACCAGCTTACAGAACCCGGTGCCCGCGCCTCAGACAGGGGCAATTAGCCAAATCAAACTCCATCGCATTATAAGATCCCATCACTAATGGCCCCCAATCAGGCAATTAGGAAAATGCACCTCTAATAGCCTCGCATTAATTCATTTATAGAAGCCTGATTCCTTTTTTTGGAAACGCAAGCACGGGATGAAAGCAATTGTGCCCCCATTTTGGATTAGTTGAAATCCCAGCGCCAATAAGCCAATTAAATATCCGCCGCGAA
The DNA here is from genome assembly GCA_039654925.1 of Anguilla pacifica. NCBI lineage: Eukaryota > Metazoa > Chordata > Actinopteri > Anguilliformes > Anguillidae > Anguilla > Anguilla pacifica. Next base: position 34,949,358 of record CM077287.1, on the reverse strand, counting down.
CAAATGCACCGTGCTTAAATGGCACCAGCGTTCTCCTCCGGAATCTAAAAGCAGTGCGGTCTTTCAGTCCCCTGCTATTTGATTAGGGCAGGCCTGCTAATTTCCTTGTGGGGGGAAACATTTCGGACCACCCCTGCGGCGTCCCCTCAGACTCTTTTGAGGGCTGCGAGATGTAAACATATGAATGGGCCCTTCGCGCGCCTCCATCGCCGGCAGGCCACGGAACAGAGGCCGCGGGAGAGGCGGTGCGGAGCCTCGCGAAGCCGTTCAGCAAAAGCAGACCTCACGCCCACTGCAGCCAGCGTACTGGGGCAGGCCAAGCCGTATGTATGTCAACAACAAACCGAGTCAAAACGAATGGGGGGAAGAAAACTGGGTCAAAAGTTGCAGAGCTAACCAATTACAGAGCTAACCAAGTTCCAATGGGTGAGGGAAAAAAAAGAAACCTTTCCCCAACATGTCAGATTTATTAGCTGGCGGTAATCAGCCAGCGCTGGTCAAGGCTATGCGTTTCAGCACCTAAGCAATAAAAGCAGGGGTAAATAAGAAAATAAGGAAATGGATTCTGACAAGGGAATAACTCCAAATTAATGGGAGCACAGCACTGTTGACTCAAAACTTTGAGCAGTTGCTAAGTAAAAAAAAAAAAAAAAAAAAAGAAACATAAAACAAATAAACGGAATTCCTAACATTGCGTTCCCTGCGGAGAGGACCGGAGAAGGAGCCGCCGGGCGCGAGGTCCAGTCCTGAACCGCGAGCGAGGAGTCGTGATTCACGGGCGAGCAGACGGCATCGCCCCCTCCCTGCCGCGGGCACGGTATTTACGAGAACGGGGCTAAATCGCGCGAAAAGGCCGACATTCAGGAGGTCCTCGCGCGTCGCTAGCGGTGACGGGCGACGCTCGCGCGAGGAGCTCTTAGCTCCAGAGCCTCTCCGGCGACTGCTGGTGCCGGCCGGCGGCTCTCCACGTCGGCCTGACAAGCCCGCGCACGCCGGACGCCGAGCACCTCCGGCCGCGGCCTCTCCGCCTTCGTCCCGGGCTCCCGCCCCCTCGCCACCCAGGGGCGCTCGGCGGGCGCGACGCTCAGCTCGGTCTCGCTCGGCGCTCTCGAAAAACCGCGCGCAAGAGGCCGCCGCCTCTCTCTCCCCGCTCTGAACACGGCCGCCCCGAGGCCGCGGACGAGAGGGAGCGGCGGGCGACAGGAGGAGGGCCGGTAAAAACGTTCAGGGAGCGCGTCGGGAGGAATTAGCCGTCACCGCTGCGAAAGCTATTCAGTCTTCCGCCGCGCCGTGCGCAAATGCGGTGTGTGGTCCGAACGAGCCCCAGCTCTCATAACAGCTCGTTTCTCATCGCCCTGGAGTGTTTTCTCTCCAAATACGCCAAGGAAGGAGTGAGACAACATTTCAAAAAATATATACATATTTTATAAAATGGCTCAATACGACTTTGGCGGTGGCATTTATTACTGCTGATTAACTTGCATCTTCACGGTTTGAATCTCGCGCAGTGGAAATAGCTGCACGCCTCGACTGGGCTTCCATTAAACATTCAGGGGAAAACGGATTATTATGCTGAGTGGATGCAAAAACTCTTCCCAGCGTGTCCCTATAGTTTACCATTCCGCCCGCTTTATAGAAACCCATCTTCTTCAAACTTGCTGCCGCCGACGCTTGAATGATTTATAGCGAAAAGAACAAATATTCCTTTGAAAGAGCATTTTCGTAATGCCTTCCCAGATTCCTATTGCAGGGATTTCAGATGTTCTCTCCCTAGCGTACGTGGTCAAATGCCAGCATATCTCCGATGCCACCATGCAGAACGAATGCGATTTGGACCCTTCTGCAAGACCCCAGGAGGACACTTGACAGTTTCCCAAAAATGAAATCCCCCCCCCCACCTCCCTCTTTGAAGTCTTAGCAGCATTAGTCACAGCAGTCACAATAACGGCAGCGATAAGGGCAGATACTCGCTGATAGATGTGAAAGTGTTCAGTCGACGTTTGAAAGGGCTGGATTCACACCCGCCAAACAGTGCGATATTAGAAAATGGAATGTGAATGAAAGGAGGGTAAGAGTCTGCTGTTGGCTCAGGGTTCGCTGGGCCAGGACGGTACCTTTCTTCAGCTGGATGTTCAGCCTCCTGCCGACCTTCTTGGTGTAGCCCGTCACGGGGGTGGTGCTGCGGCCTCTCTGCGGGGAGGGGGCGTGGCCGGACGGGGGCTCGCCTGGGGTGCTGGCGGAAGGCGGGGAGTAGAAGAGGCCCTGGTCCCCGGGAGGCCGGGGATTGGGCCTGGGCAGCGGGGGCGGGAGGGGCCCGGAGCGGGACATCCTCTGAGGGGTGTGGTCCAGGCCGCCCGTCACGCTCCCCCGGTCGCTGGCCTGGGAGTCCGGGCTGAGGCGGCCCGCGGCGTAGGCCAGGTTGAGCTCCGCCTGGGTGAGGTGCTCGTACTCGGCCTGCTTGGACGCCGGCACCACGTGGAACAGGATGAGCGGCGAGCGCATGGCCTGCCGGAACATGTTCTGCGCTCTGGAGGAGGGGTGAGAACACAACACAAAACTCCGTTCAGTTAAGGGAGAAAAACCAGGAAGCGTCCTACCTTTCGGCTTGGCTGCCGTTTCTAACTGACGGTAGGGAACTACTACGGAAGCGTCCCGTTCAAAAAGCTGGGAGAAGATGGAGGACGAACGTAATGTCTGCCGGTATCCGACTGTGGCAGTTCCTAACTGACAGTGGGGAACTGCCACAGAAGCGTTCCGTTCAAAAAGCTGGGATAAGATGGAGGACGAACGTAATGTCTGCCGGTATCCGACTGTGGCAGTTCCTAACTGACAGTGGGGAACTGCCACAGAAGCGTTCCGTTCAAAAAGCTGGGATAAGATGGAGGACGAACGTAATGTCTGCCGGTATCCGACTGTGGCAGTTCCTAACTGACAGTGGGGAACTGCCACAGAAGCGTTCCGTTCAAAAAGCTGGGATAAGATGGAGGACGAACGTAATGTCTGCCGGTATCCGACTGTGGCAGTTCCTAACTGACAGTTGGGAACTGCCACAGAAGCGCCCCGTTTAAAAAGCAGGGAGAAGATGGAGGGTGAACATAATGCCTGCCGGTCTCCGACTGCAATCACGCTACATTTTCATTATCGCGGAGCGTCCCGGCGAAGCAGGAATACGCATTAGGCGACGGGAAAATGATTCTGAGAGTGTTAGCGCGCAAAGTTATGCGCGCCTACATTTCTGGAACGCGTTCAATTCTCCCCATTCAAACAGACCGCGAAATAATGAGATGCAATAATATGCAGTCAATTATAACCGTACAATTAGTTCCCTATTATGCGATAATTGTATTTTGATCATTGCGAAATTGCAGTGCTGACAGTGAAAAATGCAGAGCTGGATCAGCCGCCGTGCACATGCAGGAGGCTGCGCACTAAACGACAGCAGAGCGGATTTGTGAAGCTAACGGTCGCGCTACAGGTTTGCTAAATTTGTGCGGTAAAATCTTACATACTGTAAGTACAAGAAATTGGGCCTCGTTCACAAAACTTTTCTTAAATTATTCTTACTTTTGTTGGAATTTACCACACATGTGCAGACCTTTGTTTTTGAGCATATTCCAGGCGTGTGAATTTTATGCATAATCCTGTTCATGTGATTAGCAAAAGGAAACAGCCACGAACAAATACAGATTTTTAAAACATTAGGAATGCCGAAATGTTCTTGGAAACATTTTTACACGCAGTTTGCCACCAAATGTGACCATACAAACATTATGTGAATGAGGCCCATTCACTGTGCCTTAGAGCAAATTAGAAACTGAAAGGTGGAAATAAAATGTTTTTTTTTTTTTTTTAAATAACAAAAATGCTTATAACACCGATCTTAAAACGCTTTGGGTTTCAGCAGTTAGCAGCCAGACTGTCACACCAAAAGAAAGCCACTTGCCATGCAGGAAGGTCAAAGGCCTTCCAGGAAATACGACACAAACAATGTTATGCGTGTCAACAGCAGTGCCTACCCTCCCCGTCGCCAAGCAGGTGATGTAGCCCTGAATCCTTCTGAATTAGCTATCGACAGTTACTAAGCAGCTCCCGCCATAACAAACATCACTTGATCTTGAGGCTTTACCTTCTATCACACGGCGGAGCACACTTTGGGAATTGGTCCTCATTCTTATGTTAATTTCCAAAATCAAGCAAACAGAAAACTATGGGATAACGAGCGGTGCAGCCACACTCCAGTAATCAGGCGGCGCCGGGCCCTGATTGAATAATAAACCAGTGCATCAATGCATCATTACATTTACTTAGATTAACTGCCTCTAAATATTTATCCATGCAAAACAATCCAATAAGATTACACTATCGCTTTAAATCATCTTGGTGCGAGACACAACCGGGGAGAAAAAAAAAAAACTTTAAAAAAAAAAAAAAAATCCTTTCTCCCCAACTTCCTAAGTATCTTGTCACAGTACTTTCTCGCCTCCTGACAGTGTGAAGCAAACATGCAAGAGAAAAGATAGTTCTCTCGTGGCCTTCTCATTGTTTATTTCATTTTCCTTTTGCAAACATTCAAAAGGCCTTCTGTTAGCACAACAGCTTGGAGTTTCTTCCATGTTTACTAATTATAAAGTATTATCGGTTATAATCGTGATCGCACCCTTGTCCACAAGCTTAAGTTTGATGAGGACCAAATCGGCTGTATTTTCTGCCGTTAAGAAAACTCCACATATATTATAGCAATAAGAATACTGGACTTGTAATACAAAGGCTACCAAAGTGGCTGATACAGATGTGCAAGGCCCCTTCTCTCAGAGAGAGGTATATTAGGTCCCTTCTCTCAGACTGAGGTATATTAGGTCCCTTCTCTCAGACTGAGGTATATTAGGCCCCTTCTCTCAGAGAGAGGTATATTAGGTCCCTTCTCTCAGACTGAGGTATATTAGGTACCTTTTCTCAGACTGAGGTATATTAGGTCCCTTCTCTCAGAGAGAGGTACATTAGGTCCCTTCTCTCAGACTGAGGTATATTAGGTACCTTTTCTCAGACTGAGGTATATTAGGTCCCTTCTCTCAGACTGAGGTATACTAGGCCCCTTCTCTCAGAGAGAGGTATATTAGGTCCTTTTCCTCAGACTGAGGTATACTAGGTCCCTTCTCTCAGACTGAGGTATATTAGGTCCTTTTCCTCAGACTGAGGTATACTAGGTCCCTTCTCTCAGACTGAGGTATATTAGGTACCTTTTCTCAGACTGAGGTACATTAGGTCCCTTCTCTCAGACTGAGGTATATTAGGTACCTTTTCTCAGACTGAGGTATATTAGGTCCCTTCTCTCAGACTGAGGTATACTAGGCCCCTTCTCTCAGAGAGAGGTATATTAGGTCCTTTTCCTCAGACTGAGGTATACTAGGTCCCTTCTCTCAGACTGAGGTATATTAGGTCCTTTTCCTCAGACTGAGGTATACTAGGTCCCTTCTCTCAGACTGAGGTATATTAGGTACCTTTTCTCAGACTGAGGTATATTAGGTCCTTTTCCTCAGACTGAGGTATACTAGGTCCCTTCTCTCAGACTGAGGTATATCAGGTCCTTTCTCTCAGATTGAGGTATATGAGGTCTGTTCTCTCAAACCGAGGTACATAGCATCTCTTTTCTCTTAAAAATGAAATACGATACCAATGATTAAAGTTACTCCGGAGGAAAGCATTACAATACAGCATTATTTTATTGCTGTTTCACAAACTCTTCAATCCAACAAAACAGGGCAGAATAATAAACTTTTTTTCTCAGTGCAGAGCATCCAGACCACGGACGTCCCACTTGCCAGGCTGCCTGGCCAAGGAGGCAAACCCTGCTGGACACATCTCACAGCTCCACCTCAGCACACACACTCAGCCCCATGCAGCATCCCACTGACGCACAGAATCCTGGCCCAGCCATAAACGGAAGCAGGTGACACTGAGCGACCTCGCCATTTCAGACTGAATCAGCACCCAGACAAGATATGATCTGTCTCTCTGTCCCTGTCTTCTCCTAAGGACATATAAAATAATAAGAAAACTGTGTGTGTGTGTGCGTGTGTGTGTGTGTGTGTGCTTGCCTGTGTGTGTGTGTGTGTGTGTGTGCTTGCCTGTGTGTGTGTGTGTGTGTGTGTGTGTGTGTGCGTGTGTGTGTGTGTGTGCTTGCCTGTGTGTGTGTGTGTGTGTGTGTGTGTGTTTGTCCACAGATGTGTCTGCACTGCTTGAGTGGCTTTGAGTAAATTGATAAGAACACCCAGTTACTGTTTGCTTCAAACCTTCATTGTGCTGTAGGAAATGAATGGCAACAACAAATCAATAGATCAAGGGACGGGAGGCACCACGGCGGCAAGGTATACTCGCCTGCTCGCTGGAGGAATAAACCGGCCAATCAGAGGGTAACCAGGGAGGAAAATACACCTCCAGTTCGCTTTAATGTGATTGAGACATGGCCTCTTTCAACAAACATCTGCCACGTTAACTCGATAAGCAGCCCTGCACACCTGTATTCATGCATTTGCATGCATGTTTCAGTTTTAATTCTGTGAAGGAAATGTGATCTCGGCATTTCAAAGCATGCAGCTCAGTAAATAAGCAGAAGGAGTAGCAGTTCATGGGAAGCTACGCCCTTCCCATGATTAATCACATGAGTACGCATGCAGATGAAGTCATGGCCCACAAAGACTATGTACTGATTCTACAAATATTGCGTCACTGACCCAGTACCCAACATTTTACATTTAACTGTACATATGCATGCATGTATGTATGTATATATGTGTTTACGTCTGAATGTGTGCATGTATGTGTGTGTATGTATGCATGCATGTATGCCTGTATGAATGTATTTATGCATGTACTTATTATTTAAACTTCTTTTTCCTTTTCATTTGTAGAATTATTCAATCGTTTTTGTCAAACTGAATCATACATGTTGCTATGTCTCCTAGTGCCTTATTAAAAGGGAGACTTGAGCTGCTGGGTGGCTCTTTCGGGTTCCTGTATGGTGCATTAATAAGCCTCACGGCCTCAGATCAAATCTGGACCGTGCCAGTGCTGACTGTGCCGGGAGCACCATAAGGCAAAGCGAAGCTGCCGATTGTGTCGCCCCAGGGTACAGGAGGGTTCAGTCAGTCAGGGGTCTGTATTTCATCACTGTAGTGGCCCCTACTGGTCGATCGGGGTGCCCGTACACTGCGTGCTAAAGCCGCGTAGGAGAGGTCTTCCTCTGACTCCACCCTGCGCAAGCTCAGCTGCAGTCTGCGGCGTGACGAAAAGTAGCACGCATTTCGGAGGAGTCTACGCTCTCCCCAGTTGGCTGCGGGGTTTGCGTGGGGTTGGCAGCTGCCGTCTCAGATGGAGAAATTACAAATTAGGCCGGGAATCGGATACGCGCAGCCCTAGGTAGGGTGCCAAATTCATTAAAAAAAAGAGGGGAAGAGTGATACTCTCGCTACAGGATCAAGAGACGGATGGGCAGAGGACCGCGAGAGAGACTAAACGAAAATGAAAATGAGAGAGGGAGAGAGAGAACAGAGCACCAGCGGGCGGGGAAGGCTTACTGCTCGAATCGGATGTTGCGCAGATCCCCGTTGTTAATCCGGACGATGCAGTCGTTCTCCTGGAACAGGCTCTCCTGCTCGGCCTTGCCTCCCTTCTCCAGGCGCTTCACTAACAGGCCCAGGGTCCTGAAACGTTCAGATCAGACGTTAGCGCCGCCACCCGCGCAGCCCGTCACGCTAGCGGCGCCGCCGCGCTAATCGGCCCGGGCCCTCCTGCTCCGTCTGCGGAAACGGCTTTCGCGCGTCCGTACGAGAGGGGGAAGCAAAAGACTGGAAAATGTTACAAGCATCGAGTCGGCGGATGAGGGTTGAGATGGGTGGAGAGGCACGAGGGTGGAGAGAGGGAGAGGCGTTCGCTCGCTGCGCCCAACGCCCGACTTTCGATCGCCGCGCGCGCGTTTTTTTCGGCCAGCCTGAGCGCGGGGAGCCCGTCTGGTCACCCGGCCGAGGGAGACGATCCACAGCGGATTAGTCAGGGCCGACAGCTGCACCCCGTTTCCATGACTCCAAAGCGACAGCGCAGAGCGGCCGCGGCTCGGAGCTTGGGCCCGGGGAGCGTGACGCGCTCCGACGCGCGGGATTTCTCCAGGACGCCGCCCCGTCAAATTTCCCACTTTTCCGCGGCCGTCAGCCGTGAAGGACGTCGGCGAGGTGATCCGGGCCCGCGGGGCGGTCGTCCCGAAGCGGCGGAAAAACCCCGCCGCCGTTTTGACAAGCTGGAAAACGCGAGCGGACAGCGCGGCGTTAGAAATGACGGCGGAGTTTCTGAGCGCCAAACGAGCATCGCATTCAAATTCCAGACCTTTGCAGCAAAAAAAACCCAAAAAAACAAATGAGGGTTAACATCAGGCTGGGATCTGGGGAAGACACACACAGACACAGAAATCTTTTGTGCAGGGGAAAGAAAATAAATAAATAAATAAACGCTATATTTGCGGTTTTTGCCGACGGGCACACTCGTGACACATCAATTCTCCCAGCCGCATCTGCTGGGAGATCACACGCCTCCACAAGAAACAAAAAGGCACAGTGTGCAATTCGACATTCAAATCACTATTAAGGAATGCTAAAAAGTTGCTACACTGAATGTTGATGAAGGCAAAAAAATAAAAAATACGCCATCATATGCACTTCAGAGACTCTCCTACTGTTCATGCAAACGCGGAGAGCTATTATTTGGGCCAAAAAAGATGAGTGCTCCCGAGTTGTGTGGGTATCCGACGCTGGCCAGAGTTTCGGCCAAATGAGCTACGCTTGCTTCAGTTCATTAGATCAGCCCCCCGCCTCATTGGGAAAGCGCGCGACGGTCTCAGTCCGCACTCCCAGCAAATTACAGAGCTGGAAGCGACGTGCAGGGAAGCGCTTCTGATGGGCTCTGGGAGCTGCGCGAGCGTGAGAACGGCGTGTAATTACGATCGGGCCGCCGATGCACGCGGGATCACACTTCAGCTTTGAAACGGCGGACGGGGTGCGAGCGGACGGGAGGGAGAAACGGAAAAAACGCCCCCCGAAACTGAAGAAGGGAAAATCCTCTCGCGACGATCCGATCTCCTCGCGGCTGAAACGTTTGCACGCCACTGCAATTACAGAGATGGCGCGATGACGGCCTGCTTCCCAATTGCCCGGAGCTTTTGCCGTAAGCCACATCCAGCGCCTGCCCAGCTACCACAGAACGTCCCCGCAATGCTGCTGGAACGTGCAGGCGATGCTATAGCACTGCAGCTACGGGGCAGCAGAACGTTTCGTGCTAGCTGGGAGCTAACGTGCTCGCTCAGGCGACTCTCACCTCCGCGGGTCTCGCTGGGCTTGCCCGCAGGACCTGCAGCTGCGCGCTGGGCAGACAGGGGAAGGCGTGTTTGGGTAGCCTGTACGGGTGGACAGGGGAAGGCGTGTTTGGGTAGCCTGTACGGGCGGACAGGGGAAGGTGTGTTTGGGTAGCCTGTACGGGTGGACAGGGGAAGGCGTGTTTGGGTAGCCTGTACGGGCGGACAGGGGAAGGCGTGTTTGGGTAGCCCGCACAGGCGGACGGGGGAAGGCATGTTTGGGTAGCCTGTGCGGGCGGACAGGGGAAGGTGTGTTTGGGTAGCCAGCGCGGGGGCGGACAGGGGAAGGCGTGTTTGGGTAGCCTGTACGGGCGGACAGGGGAAGGTGTGTTTGGGTAGCCTGTACGGGCGGACAGGGGAAGGCGTGTTTGGGTAGCCTGTATGGGCGGACAGGGGAAGGCGTGTTTGGGTAGCCTGTACGGGCGGACAGGGGAAGGTGTGTTTGGGTAGCCTGTACGGGCGGACAGGGGAGGGTGTGTTTGGGTAGCCTGTACGGGCAGACAGGGGAAGGCGTGTTTGGGTAGCCTGTACGGGCGGACAGGGGAAGGTGTGTTTGGGTAGCCAGCGCGGGGGCGGACAGGGGAAGGTGTGTTTGGGTAGCCTGTACAGGCGGACGGGGGAAGGCGTGTTTGGGTAGCCTGTACGGGCGGACAGGGGAAGGCGTGTTTGGGTAGCCTGTACGGGCGGACAGGTGAAGGCGTGTTTGGGTAGCCTGTACAGGCGGACAGGGGAAGGCGTGTTTGGGTAGCCCGCACAGGCGGACGGGGGAAGGTGTGTTTGGGTAGCCTGTACGGTCAGACAGGGGAAGGCGTGTTTGGGTAGCCTGTGCGGGCGGACAGGGGAAGGCGTGTTTGGGTAGCCTGTATGGGCGGACAGGGGAAGGCGTGTTTGGGTAGCCTGTACGGGTGGACAGGGGAAGGCGTGTTTGGGTAGCCTGTACGGGTGGACAGGGGAAGGCGTGTTTGGGTAGCCTGTACGGGCAGACAGGGGAAGGTGTGTTTGGGTAGCCTGTACGGGCGGACAGGGGAAGGTGTGTTTGGGTAGCCTGTACGGGCGGACGGGGGAAGGCGTGTTCGGGTAGCCTGCGTGTGACGTGCTGAGCCCGCGGCGGCGGCGGCGGCGGCGTGAGCAATAGCGGAGTAGGCGCAGCGCGAGAGAGACCACCTGTTCCCATCTATTGACTTTAACTGAATGATAATGTAATCAGGATCCACTTACGCGCCGCAATTATGTCGACGGCTTGTTTACTGTCCACACCAGACGCGGGATGAAATCTCATTATTAAAATAACGTTGCTGTCGCACCTCCCCCCCCCCCCCCCTTCCTTCCTCTCACTCCCTCTGCCTCCCTCACTCTCTCTCACGCTCACACTCTCTCTCCCTCACTCTCCATCACCCCCCCCCCCCAGCTCTGAGGTGACACAGATGGAACAGAGGTCTCTGAAAGCACATCATCACTCAGCCCACTGACCCCGCGCCCCTCATCAGGTCCGTAATGAGAGACAGACCCGTCTCTCGTCTGGGAGAAAGCCATGATGAAGCTTCCGCTTTAATTACGCGCTTTTTTTGCGCGGGGGTAATTGTCGCAAAGCTGACTCCGATAATCCTTAAACTGCTTAAACTTAAACCACAGGAAGCAGAGGAGCAGAAAAGTTAACTTTCCTCAGCAGGCGTATTCTAACGAGCCCTTCGCGTCGTCCCAGGCCCGTGGAAAAAAGAAAAAAAGAAGAAGTCAAGGTGACTCCTGCCCTATCGACGCACAGCAGACCTGATCTGCATAAGCCCGGCCCCCCTGGCTCTGTCTCCGCGGAGAGCCGGGCGCAGTTGGCCACGCCCTCCTGGGAATCCCGGAGCGCGAGGGGCCCCCGTTCTCGGGCGCGTGCGTTGGCGCCCCGGTCCCGGCGCTCCGCGGCGCCCCGGCCTTCTCCTCGCGGTTTAATTTAACTTGGCACCGCCGCCGCCGCGCGGCTCCTGCCTCAGACTGATAAAGTCCAAAGGAGCAGGAGGGGGAGACGGGGATTCTCACCGTTCGGCCCCCTGGGGGGGGACGCTAACGCCGGGAAGCCGGGGGGGGGGGGGTGCGCATTCTTCCACAGATACGGGAAATAATGCATTAGCCCAAGCCCGCGGGGTCGGAAACAGCCTTTCGGGAAAAAAAAGTTTATTCAGAAGTGAGCGCGTGTCAAATGGCTACAGTTTTATTAAATTTTAATGTCCGACCATTGACAGCACGCCTCACTCGCTGCGATGCTTTCTAATGCTTCAGCTACTTGTTTTGATTCAGAGCAGTTTTGTCTGGGCGCGCTCGATGCCCTTTGAGAAAGGCCTTAAGTATTTATAGTTAGGCTTGCTGGTTCAAAACGTGTCGAGACTGAAGATCACAATAACACAAATGGCATTTAATTTAAGATGAACTCATAAAATAAGGCCATATTTTTTCCCTCAAATGCATCTTTTACTCACCAGCATTTTCCCCCCCCCCCACTCATACTGAATATTTTCTGCCCTTGGACTGTGTAATCCTGTTGCCAAGTGACCCGTGTGATAAACTAGCTTTTAGTATGATTACGCTTGCCAGTTCCAACCTTTTTAATAACTGCAAACTCTTGATATATGTCACGGCGAGCCCTCGTCCTCCTCAGCGCTCCCGGGGGTGGGGGGGTGGGGGGGGAATGCAGTGACTGAGGCCTGAGAGCTGTCGCACCCGCTCCCCCCGCTCCCCCCCGCTCCCCCCGTCACCTTCGCTTTAGAGTGTCACCTTCGCGCGGGCCGGAGAGTGTCGCCACACGGGTGGGGGGGTGAAATACGTGCCGCCTGACCCCCGTAAACCCCCGCGAGCGGAGTGACCCCCGCAGCCGCAGCGTGCGGAGCCCCCGAGAGGATTTCATTTTTATTTCCTCTCAACGGATCCCCCCCCACTTCCCCCAGGCCGTAAAATACGAGCGGGTGTCAGGGACGGCCCCCGCGGCGGCGTGTTTTATTACTGGAGGTGCGTACGGAAGGAGGAAGGGGGTTAAGGAGGAAGGATTAAGTTTCCGGTTTCTTTAAAAAAAGGACCTTGAGGACCGTGGGGACCGATTGGACAGAAAAGCAGCCGCGGGGGGGGCAAGACGCCGGGCGGCGGGATCGGCGGGGCGGAGAGGGAGGCGGAAGATGCGGCCGGGGCGGCGGGGTCACGCTACGCGCTGATTGGCCGGTAGCGGCGGCGGCGGCGGCGGCTTTACCTTCGGTCCAGCGCACTGAAAGGCACTACGTGGATCCCCAGGGGGCCGCCGTCGTTGGAGACTTCGACCAGCTTTACAATGTCGCTGCGAGACAATGAGTGAGTGAGGCCGGGTGAGAGTGAGGTCACCGCACGTGCAAAACACAAACAAAATGGAGAAGGCAAGCAAGACAAAATGAAAATTAAAATGAAGTGACGCACATCTATGCCCAGGGGCAGGGCTAGGCTAACTCCATTCTGAAAACACCAGGACGGGACTTGTTTTTAAATAAAGAGCAGAGCACAAGTTGCTGGAAAACAGTAGAATATGTACTCAAATACAGAAATTTTAGACCAGTGGTTCCCAAACTGTGATCTAAACCAGTGGTTCCTGGAGATCTACGGTCCTGCAGGTCTTCATTTCAGCCTTAACTTGGCACACCTGATTCTCCTAATTAGCAGCTCAACGAGATCTCTAGGTGTTGATTGAAATGTGCTTTGTTTCGGCTGGACTGAAAACCTACAAGATGGCAGAACTCCAGGAAGATCATTGGGAGCCACTGTTTTAGACTATGTATCCAAATACAAAGTTCAGATGATGTATCCAAATTTAGACCATACATCTAAACACAAAAAAATTTAAGCATATTTCCAAATATAGAGCTGAATTAAGTGGTGTGGATGGGGTTCCTGTCCTGGCAGACTAGAATGCAGTAGCCTGACCCTGGCCCAGCATTAGCAGACTGAACATACTGTACCTGCAGATGAGGCTGAGGGCATGAGGGCGGGGTCAATGAAGGAAACAGAAGAGAGGAAGCAGGACGTTAATGGCGCTATGAGAATGGAGGCGCTCAGAGCAGCACTGGCAGCGGCTGCCCATGCAGCGAGCGTGAGCCCAGTTCACACAGGGAAATGATTATGAGGCGACCGGGAAGGGGGGGGGGTTGGTTCAAAAAGATTTTCTCCAAACTTTCACAGGTTTGTCTCCCAGACTCTTTTGGAAAGAATTTCCCATAATTAAACATAATTTACTTGTCAAGATTACAAGTTGGCCATTAGTCAAGTGCAACCAAGTGATTAAGGATTGCGAAGACTGAGACTCATGCCATTGGGGTTGTGTTTATACCCAAATACAAAAGAGAGGCAGGCTACAGTATGTGAAGTGCAGGAAGTGAACACCAGGTCTGCTGAGGAGGAGCAAGCTTGAGCACTGATCCCCAGGGGAACGGGACGCGTCTGATTGGCCGGCCAGGGAGAGCGCGGTGGGAACTTACTCCAGACACAGCACGGGGTTGTGCTCCAGCGAAGAGTCGTCACGGCCAACCGGCTCGATCCTGCCGTTCTCCTCCTCCCTCTCCTCCTCCTCCTCCTCCTCCTGCGAGACACAAGGACACGCGGGACGCGTCGTCAGCAAGCTCCGCCCCCTGGGACCCTCCCCCCACCACCTGCTTCAGTTCCCCCTGACCCACTGCAGGGGAAATGGCGTAAAAAAAGGGGCCTGCTTAAAAAATTGGGGCAGTTCACTTATTCCTGTTATTGCAATTGATTAGCTTTGCAGACACTCTTAATACCCAGGGTTTGAACCCGCAAGCCCTTGAGAAACATGGCCAGCTGCCTTAAAAACCGCTTTACGCGGCCGCCATCTTACCGCCAGAACGGCCCGGGCCTCGCCAGAGAGCAGGCGTGCGATCGATCGCTGGCGCAGATCAATCGGCCTTAGCCGGGCTGTCCGATCGCCCAGGTCTCCCCCTCACTGTAATTTTACAAAGTGAGCCACTCACCTGGGCTCGTTCGTTTCCATCACGGCATTAATTCGGCCTCCCCTCCTTCCCGCTCTCACTCTCCCTCACTCGTTAGCGCTTCGCGGCCGCGTGCTAACGTGCTCCGCGTCGCCCCCTCCCTGCCCCCCGACCCCGTCCACGGGAGACAAAGCGACACCGCGTGAAAGCTCCGCGGGCCCACTCAAAATCACCAGACAGGTGTTTATTAGGGCATAATGGCGAAACGCTCGCTCCTGCCACAGTAAGATCAAAAGCAGCAGCTGATAGAGAGAGAAATAATAGCTGCATTAACTCAACGCAACCAACAAATAAAAATTACGGGGACGCGCCACGGCTGTCCGTACTTCACCGGGGACAGGTGAATGTTAATCAGCGATCCGATACGAGCCACCGCGGCCCGCCCCTCAATTATGGACCGCCGCCGGGGCGTGGAGTCAGTGTCTAGACAGCCGGCGATCGTCTGCTCTGCGGGGGGAGGTCTGGCGCGGTTCGTAACCGGTCGTTATTAATATGCTGCCTGCCTCAACCTCCAGCTTCCTATTTTCCCGAAATGTCAAGCACATCTAAATAACCGCTCTCCCGTTTTTCATGGAAATTCATTCAGCCCTTTCAGGCTGTGAACCCGCTCTGACATGCAAGGTGGTGCCAGAAGACACAGCAAAGGTGAGCCAGAATAACAGGGTCATGAAATTTTCATGACGGTACCAGCAGCAGACGGATGCACGTGTGCGCACACACACGCTCACACACAGACACACACACACACACACACACACACATGCAGACAGACATACGCTCACGCGCACACACACACACACACACACACAGACACACATACGCTCACACACAGACACACATGTACACACACACGCGCACACACACACAGAGACACATGCACACTCACACACAGAAATACACACACACAGACACACATACGCTCACACACACACACACACACACACAGACACATGCACACTCACACACAGAAATACACACACACACACACACAGACACACACTCACACACATCAGTGAAAATGAGTTGATTGCTCCCATGTCTAAATAAGCTATATGGATGCAGTGTTAATTGGATGTCACTTGGGGGTCTCAGGTGGTACACGTCCCAACACCTTTGTGTGCTTTCAGACCCGTTGGGAATGCAGCGCGTCAAGAGGAACAATGGGGAAAGGCTTCGTTTTCTTTTTTCATGGCGTGAAGACTCAAAAAGTTTAGCGAGAGTTTGTTTTTTTATAAAGTACAGAGAACAGAAATACAAGAGAGAAGGCAGCATGGAGTAAAGTGCAAGTGGGGAAAAACGTTAATTATAAAAGAACAACAATAATTATAATAATGGCAATACATTTAATGTTACATTACACACAGAGATATAAACATAATGGGGAGGCCTGCGTTAAAATGAAGACAAAATGCTATGAACTGTTCCTTGTTTTCTGAGACAATGCTAACCGGCACAGGAGAGCCACCGTGACTCACCAGTGACATCTATCATTAGTGACGCTGACAAGTAATTAGCTTCAGTTACCGTTGCTCTCAGCGACAGCGGCGTCTGCAGACAGGCAATGGTATCTGACACGCGTGCTCTGCTCCTCGGAGCGCCTGCCGCGCGCGGTCTGCGGAAGCGGGGCGCCGGAGACAGCGCCGGAGACAGCGCCGGAGACAGCGCCGGAGACCGCGCCTCCATTTCCGCACTTCACCACATTTACCGTGAGCAAAAGAGAGAGAAGGTGGATTTCTCAACCGGGTGACACACCCATAGTGACACAGCGACGTCCGGCGGCGGCCCCGCCCTCGCCCTCGCCTCGCCGTCTCCGCGGAGACTCCGGCGCCGAGGCGAGGCGGCCTCGGCGCGGGCGGCTTTTTGCCAAGCGTCACTTCGCCGCCGTCGCCGGGAGCCCAAAGACGCCGCGCGCCAGCTGCCACCCCGGGCACGTCATCCATCACCCAGCCAGACGAGAAAAACACAAAACCGCAGCCAACCGGTTCAGCCTGCCTTCGGCGGCTTTTTACGCCCGATTATGCCGAGCGACGGGTACGGCCTGATTATCTTGAGTGACGAGTACAGTTCGATTATCTTGAGTGACGGGTGATCCCTAAAGTCACCGTGGGCGCGCCGTGACCCCTCCCCCCCGCTGTGCCCTCCACCCGTTCGATGTGGAGAGTGAAGGGTTCTCCACGGGGGGGGAGAACTCCGCCCAGCACAACAACAGGCCTGGTCCAGGGGCTGCGCTAGTCTTTATAGGTTGCCAGGGGTTACGAGCCCAGCCAGCAGACATTTAATAACTGTGTCAAGCATCGAGCCTTGAGCACAGAGCAGCCTTTACTCCTGTGAAACGGGTGGGCGCGGCTGTGCCCTCAGACTATAGGGCGAAGGTGAACCCTGCCACGCCGCACGGCAGCAGGCCGCGCGGGGGCGCTGCGGAGTTGCCGTGGGAGACGGCGGCCGAGCGTCACCTTCCAGAGACGGCACGTTTGGCAGGCTTGGGGCTCGGAGCACGCGGAGAAGGGCACCGCTGTACAGGGAGAAAGGTCACTCCGGTCCGGAGGGAGTCTGCTCCGCTCCCAGCCCTGCTGCTCAGCTTGCTAACCCACACAGCACTGCTGCCTTTACACTCTCATACCCCGCCAACACGGGGACCTGCACCTTTACACTCTCATACCCCGCCAACACAGGGACCCACACCTTTACACTCTCATACCCCGCCAACACGAGGACCTGCACCTTTACACTCTCATACCCCGCCAACACGGGGACCTGCGCCTTTACACTCTCATACCCCGCCAACACGAGGACCTGTGCCTTTACACTCTCATACCCCGCCAACACGAGGACCACTGCCTTTACACTCTCATACCCCGCCAACACGGGGACCTGCGCCTTTACACTCTCATACCCCGCCAACACGGGGACCTGCGCCTTTACACTCTCATACCCCGCCAACACGGGGACCTGTGCCTTTACACTCTCATACCCCGCCAACACGGGCCCCTGCGCCTTTACACTCTCATACCCCGCCAACACGGGGACCTGCGCCTTTACACTCTCATACCCCATCAACACGGGCCCCTGCGCCTTTACACTCTCATACCCCGCCAACACGGGCCCCTGCGCCTTTACACTCTCATACCCCGCCAACGCGGGCCCTTGCGCCTTTACACTCTCATACCCCGCCAACACGGGGACCTGTGCCTTTACACTCTCATACCCCGCCAACGCGGGGACCCGCACCTTTACACTCTCATACCCCGCCAACACGGGGACCGCTACACGTATTTCTTGGAAATCCATTAAGAAGGCTTCTCTCTCCATTTTTGTACAGTGGCTTAGCATTACTTCCAATGAAACACTTTACTGTTTGTTTTCCTTGTCATACAATTCCTGCTAATTCACCAGAGCACATATACGAACCAGGATCACAGGTTCAAATCTCCAGTGGTATACCCAAAAACATATACAGTATAATCTGGGGCGGCAGTGTGGAATAATGGTTAAGTGACTGGGATCATAACTGAAAGCTTGTGGGTTTGATTCCTCTGGGGCCCTGGCCATTTGCCATTTACCCTCAAGTGAGGTACTTAACCTGATATACTTCAGTCAAATATCCAGCTGTATAAATGTATGATATGGAAAAAAAAACAAATATTAAAACAAAGTTACTCTGGATAAGAGCATCTGCTAAATTCTTCAAATGTGCATAATGTAATATAAGCAAAACATCTCAGACCACCCGCTAGACACACAAAATATGATTTCAACTGATATTCAGATCAGCTCTCCTGACAAACACAGTGAATTCGGTTTAAAGAACTCATTACTCCAAAATGTACACAGAGGAGAAAAACAACTTATCAAATGTACAGCTACAGGTGCTTTGAGAACAATATATCACAATACAGAGGAGAACTACACAGAGTATCTCTTGCAAAATGCTAAACTACTAAAAATGCCAATTTATCTTCAGCAGGGGTTTCACAACATATCATACAGATGCATCTCTATAAGGCGAACCAGCTAACTATTACAAACTGTACAGACTGAGAAGACTGAAATATCAGATTAAAAAGTTGAAGTTTAATAGGAGAAAGCGTGCAGGAGTTGGTAGGCATTACACATTGTTACCAAGCACCTGTAACCCATTTGAAGTGTGCGGAAGCTCTGGTTCTCCTCTTCCTAACAAGTAAAAATTTAAAAAGGCTGTTACCGCTTCGCCGTCTACAACGCAATCCACGTGCACAAAGGAAACCGCGGACGGGAAACTCCGCAAGCCTTTCTTTTCAAACAGAGAAGCACTCCCTCCAAAGTGAGCTCGTGAGCGGGGGCGCGGAGCTGAGAGGCCGCCTCCCTCCCTCCGGGGACGCGTGCCCCTCCAGCCCGCGGGCCTGATTGCTACATTGTACCGCTGACCGCAGGACCGCTCGCCAATCCCATCTCAATTCCGGCTAATCTAGTAAGCAATTTAGCGGCCGGGGCGACGGAGTGTGAACCGCCGCGCCGTTGCCAGGGAGCGGAGAGCGAGGGACAACACCTGCTGCCGCCGCCGCGCCCGGGAAAGCAGCCCGTTACAGGTCCCCCTGGCGCCCCGACACGGGAATTATGGGAAACTGGCGGACTAGTGGGTTTCAATCGACACCCTCTTTCAGCGACGCGCGTGAGGAAGTGCGGCGGGTGGGGGGTGGGTGGTGTTGGGGTGGGGGGGGGGGGGGGGCATGACCTGGCGGAGGACCTTAAACGGAGACAATCGTCTCCCTTATCAACAGCGCAGCCGCCCCGCGGGCGACGCTCCTCGACGGCGCTGGGGAGGAGTCCCGCCCTTGGGCTCAGGCGCGGTATAGACGGCCTCTCGGCCCACAGCCCCGGGCCTCACAATGCAGCAGTGTTGGGCTCAAAAATGGGGGCTCAAAGCAACCCCTGTTCCACCAGGGACAAAAGCCACTGTGACACACTCAGTCCATCTTAGACTGTCATTTGACTATAAAAGCAGTGACGGAAGAGTGATGCGCTCACTGTGTAAAGTTTATTGTCAAAGTATTCTAGTATCCCAGTCTCTGACTACCACATCCTGGGATAGCAAGTAAAATTCCATGCTTCTTGATCTCCCACTGAAATTGACAACTTTCCAGGGTCAGTTTACTCTTTTTAAATAAATTAATTTACACCTGTGTGTCTATTGGCTCTGTTTCCAGAACCCAACATGAAACAACATCGGCAATAAAGATTATTAATCCGTTTAAAAGCCCTGAATAATTCAGTGAAATCCTATCCTGTTACTGAAACTCATGTAATCGAGTTAACATTAAAATAACAAAGTTACCTTGAGAAAAAATGTGGCCAGCCACTAGTCTTGTTACTCCTCTCCGTACTGACACTGGACCATCTAATCCATTTAGATGTGGTATCAAACGTGTCAATGTTTTATTCTAGAATGTATTGCTGCATGTATATCATCTTATTTTGGAATGGTGTGACCAAAGGCTTAAAGTATAACACCGATAATTTTCATTTTTTTCAGTATCGTCAACATATCCTATGAAAATACCAACTCTCTGTCCCACTCTCAAGAATTTTTGACATTTTCCTACCCCATTTAGCATTCAACCAGGAAAACCATCCATTTCAGTTCGCTGTAGTCATTAAATACAGCTCAGAAGGACATTTTAATTTCCAGAAAATATGATGATATTTTCAAGGAAAGCATTTTTACCAATTTCACAGAGCAAATTTTTACCAAAAAAACAGAGCAAATTGTTGATTTTGATGGGAACCATTTTCAGTATTTCGATACCAAACTACTTTCCACATACTGTCACTGTCAAGTTATTTCAGTAAAAAGTACAAAGGCCAGTAAAGTATTCGTAAAGGCAAATATCGCATCTCTTCAGTTTGTTTTAACACTTTTTTGGTCAATAATGGAGTTCTATGACTTCCCATATATCGGTGTTGGCTAGACAGATTCATAGCATAAATTCATTGAGGATTGGACAGAAATATGGAATGTTCTGGACTTCTCATAACATGTTCACTATAATATAAATAGAAGATTCATGGTGTTATGCTTTAAGGACGACGTATAATCACATTTGTCCCCGCCTTGTTCAGGTCAAACCCAGAGTGGACGATGACTTTGTCCTACACAAAGACGCATTCTACTTGACCAACCCCTTCCAGCAAGTAGAGCAGCTACACCAATTAGGCATGTTAATGAATTGACTGATTAAACTGGAGCTGACAAGCGGCATCCTGCGCTTAACCCCTCCCTCTTAGAGGAGGCCTTTGAGTCCACCCTGAGCCACAATGGCCCCCATTAAAACAGCCGATGCATCAAAGTGGGAAACCTTTTCAGACAGTTATCCACATTTATGCTTGTTAAAGGAGGGTTACAAAGTTTAAAAGCCAAGTTAATGCCATTAATGGACATTGAGTAGCTCCTCTTAATACAATTTATTTCCTTTTGTGGGCTGCTTCATCAGTGCTAGAAAAAGAGAATGGCCGGCCCTTCCTTGTGGGTTTTCTCACGCAATTGCCTGCGTACCAAGATTTCATTAGCCTTTTATAGATGAACACACTTACTGCGCACAGAAAGGCATGGATATTTACAAGGTCAGCGTGCTGTTGTAGTCAACCTTTACAATCCGCCGTCGCACCAAATTCTCATCCTCCCACGCTCAGTGGGGCGCAGACAAAGCACTCAACACCGCCAACGGAGGGCCGGTCATTTTTTACGCACCGTTTAAATCCTCAACACCAGCCTCTCGTTGAAATGACGAACAAGATAAAAAATCCGCAGCATTTTCTCTCCGATCGTCTCAGAAGTTTCGCTGCAGTTCGAACTGCGCCATGAGTCACCTTTTTTTTCGTCAAAGCCCAAGGACGACGGCAGGGCCAAACTCAGATATGAAGCTTCGGGAAGAATAAAGGCGTCCCTGAGATCCTATTTACCAGTATGCAGCTACCTCGTCGTCATGGCAAAAAACGCCACCTAATTATTCGTCTCTATTAGTCAGGGGCTGAGCTGCGTGCCTCAGGCAGACGGTGAGATAAAGCCGTGTCATTGGATAGCTGACACTAACCGAGGGGGTGGAGATTCCAGTCTACGCAAACGCCGCCAGCTCTCACGAGAGAAACCGATTCCGTGAGCGTGTTAACGCAAAAACGTCTCTGTCCGCGTGCCCGTACGAGAACGCAGGCCGCTTTTTCCCGTGACGGGAAAGAGCGGACGGGCCGTACCGCTCCAGCGGCGGTTCCCGCCATTCCGGCGGCTGATTATGCCGTTGCAGAGCGGACCGCGCCGTCGCGTAGCAGGTCTCACCATTCCACGGCACCTGGTCTTCAGGTCTCGGCTAGGCCGAGCCACTCTGGGCTCTGGGCGTCTCGATCACACCCCTACAGCAGAGAGCAGGCATTCATTAGCAGTGGATAGGATAAGCCAATCAGAAGACACGTGTGCCAATACGGCAGCATCAGAGGAGCCTCCATGCAGTCTCCCATAATGCAGTAATGTTATTTAGACGGCATTTTGCATATCAAAAAAGATTACTTAAGTGGACACAGAAGTGAGGGAAAATTGCATTACAGCCCAAAAAAAAAAAAAAAACTTCACAAGATGTCAGAACACAGCAGAGCATTTGTGCTGCGTTCCCCACACAGCTGCGAGCTCTAGTGTTGCTCAAAAAGTCCTGCTCCGGTTTATTATTACATTTTCTTCTCTTTCATCATCAATCCCTTAAAAGGCTCGGGGGGGGCTGCAGTGTTTTCGCACCCAATAAACCGCCACGAGCGCCAGGAAACGAGCCGCGGGTCCCCAGCGCGTCCCACTGCGGGACCGGGAACGCGGCGGCACGACGAGTCGCAATAAAGCGCCTTTTAAGGCGACGTGGAGCCTGGCGGCAACGCGACGCGGCCCGTTTAAGATCCACGCGGCGCGAACCTGTCAGTCGCCATGGCAGCGGTCCTAGTCGCCGGATAAGGACACCGCTAAAACGCTGAATTCAACCGAGAGGAAATTCCGAACAAACAGGAGGAATTTTCCATTACTCTGAGAGTTATTAATGCTCGGAACAGTTTTCCGGAACACGGGGTTCAAAGCAAAGAGGCTGATGGTATTCAAGGCCAGGCTAGATACAGTACTGAATATGCTGTTGTGCTATATCTTTAACTTGGCTATTTATTTGTTTGTATTATTTATTGTGTTTGTTTTATTGTTTTTTATTGATGCTATTGATTTTACTTATGAGTTTGAGTTTAATTGCTTTTTATTGGATTTTATTGTGTTTTTTTATTGATTGAATTCTCTCAACATTTATTCAAAAACTATAAATGACACGCCAAGTTGGGCTGAATTGCATCAGTTTCCTTAAGTTCTTACATACTTATGATGTGTGTGTAATACTAACTGCTTAACAGAAAATATGACTTTGAACATGACCATTCTAATTTGTTTTCAAATTTAAATTAAGAAGGCCATTTCATGCACAGCGACTAATATTTTTAGAACTGTAATGATCATGTCAATTTAAAAATCGCTCATTCAGAATGGTCCAATGCTATGAATTCTGACTGAAAGTTTTTCCGAGAAATACTGAAGAGGTCAATTTACTGATCTTGCAACTAACTTTGTGAATTGATGGTTCCTTTTTTTTAGTTAGTATAACTCCCACATCATTGTTTGTATTTAATTTAAAACTAATTTCATGCAAGACATTGGTATTGCTCAACTTCAAAAACAGGTGCGGAAAAAAAGGAATAAATAAAAATACCAATTACATTGAGACAAATGCGACGAGATACAGCACCAAGATGATGCGGCCCTCGCAAAGTATCTCATGAAGGCTGACCTGATGATCATGTTCTGCGCCTAAAAAAATGGCATACTGTTGTACTTAAGGGCTGCCTACACTAACTAGTTGCGCGTGGTTGCGCAGTTAGTTGATTTGCATCAATGCCCCACCGGATGAATCGCCAATATGGCGCGGATAGCGTTAGCATCCGTTGCGCAACAAGCAGCACAAACGTTGCACTGTACTTCTTCTCAGTGGAGCTACCCATCAAGTTTTTTTTTCCTTTCTTAAAAGACACAGCTAATGGCGGACAAAAGTTTCGGTATGACGTGAGTTACTTTAAGCGAATTAAAGACGAAACAGGTCCTTAATGCCATTAAGGAAATGGAATCGGCGACGTGAGCGAGCTGCGTTTCGCGCGGGTCCTGGGAGGGAGCGCCGCCGGCCGGGTTCGGGAGCTCGGGCGCGGGCGCGGCCGCGGCGGACTGCATTTGCGCGGCGGTATACATCATCCGACAGCCGCAATTTCATATCGGGGCGGGCGTATCTATCAATGCCAGAGTGCCGTTTTGCGGGGCCGCTCTATCGTTAAATTGCACTTTAATTAAATTAGGCCGGCTAATTATGAGGGCTTAAATCAATCACATAGTCAATAACAGAACCCAAAGCGCGCGGCGTCTCAGAGTCCCAGCCCCCATCAATAACAACCGACAGGAACGCTCCTCGGTGGAACCACAGGTTTTAAAGGGTATGAATTATTGAAAACGAAGTTACCGCAATTTGCTTTGTCCGGATACTTTCGCATGATCCATGGTTGCTCAACTGGCAAAATAAGTAAATCTTTACAGTTTCCTTATAAGCATAAATGCTCACAGAAAAGAATAAAGAATGAAATGTCATCTGACTGAACTAGTAGATTTATTTTCTAAATTTAGAAAGGGTCTCATGCAGCTTAATGTACAACCGCTGGGTTACAAACAAATATTCCTCAGCGTCCTTAAGAATGTCACACAGGAAATTCTTATGTTGCAATAATCTTTTGAAATTACAGTGCGGGTCTGCTTTAAAACATACTGCTTCTGGGACGTGGTCACAAAGAATGAAAATGGCTGCATCTCCAGCAGAGTTATAACCTTACCCCTACTTCAGCAGATCAATTGCACGATTTCAGGGTAATGGGAGTAAAAGAAACACCTTTGACAGCAAGGAACAATTAATCCTGCTTTTCTACTTTAAAGGTCACCAAGCATATCTAAGACAATCCGCAAGGAAAACGGCATGTCTGACTGCCAGAGAACAAGGATTAACAGGAGCTGTGTACCTGAACAGCCGTATCTAAAACATATTTAATGCAATTATGAGGCTGTTGCTTCGTTTTGCTGTGAATAAATGCACCTATTATACGGAATCTCATTGCACACACATGCGTACAATCACCCAGATACATATCGGGCCAGCTTTTTAACAGAGCTCTGTGTGTGCAATACAACAAGCAATTCAAACCGGCAAAAGACCATTCATCTTGATTTGTGGAGCCAGGCCACGGCCTCATTTCACCTTGTCACTATATATTTCATTATTTCCAGGCTAAAATTGATTCGCGTGCTTGTTGACCAACCACCTACCCTGTTTATCCAGCCAGGTTCAAAAATCTCAAACCATATCTGCAGACTGAGTATTTCGTCACATTGTGAAATGAATAGTGCCCTCATTTGAGCTAAGGTACTGTCAACAGCGATCTGTCTTGTAGCTGTACAGTGTGCATTTTCCAAAATGGTTCCTGGCGTCTACATTCTGTAACTAAAACGTAAATATATTAATTTATCCATAAATCGCCAGACTAATATTATACATGATCTATATACCACTGAATGAACCATATTTCTGCACTGTTTAAATTTAAAGACTCTAAGATGGCTGATGTTATTCAGCAGGATGCACAGGCGCGTGCATGGCGACCGTCACGTGGAAGAGCAGCCTATTTTGCAGATCAGTCATAGTCTCGTCCAATGACTTCATTTGGAAGCCGCGACACGCAGACCAATCTTCCATTAATTTTTAATTGAAGCCAGCGATTCTGGGGAGAGAAAAATCCATTTGCCAACATCTTCCCCGAGTGTCTAAATGAAGAGGGCTTCGATGCGCTGAGTGCGAGAGTGCATTTAATGAACTGAGGTCCCGGTGGACACATCGCACTCCTCCACTGCTCCACATCCAGTTTCCCGGAAGGGGAGGGGGTGTGTGGGGGGGGGGGGGGGGGCACACCCAAATGCCACCGAACATCTTGAGCAACTCCAGCACAATCTGTCCACAAGCAATTTATATCTTCTTTTCTTTTTAGGCTAAGACGTAGGACCTGCGTTAAAATTCATGACCCTACATTTTCTGTACTTACCAACATAAGTGCACCATATTTGCCTACAGCAATCTGCCCCTTGTCAAATGAGTGCGTTTCTGCGTCAGAATGGCCGATTAAAGGGATGCCTCTTATTTTTAGTTAAGCTGCAGGACCTGAAATACTCAGCTGCCGCACAACATCTCACAAATAGCCGTTTATATGCCTGGAAGTCTGATGTTAATACAGTGCTTTACGTTTTCAGAAACTAAAAATTCCCCTAGTAGGGCAGTGTGAGCTGACCTGATTTCAGGTAATATTCTTCATAATTACACGGCTAGTGGCATCTCGGTAAATGATGTCGGTGGTCACCGTGTCCTATCTGCGTTTGTCGCTGATGTGGAGCAGCCAAGAGGGGCAGCCACGTTTGATAGTGAAGACAAAATTGAAATGCTTCCCTACTGCCGAGCCTTGGCAGTTACCAGGAGACAATAACCCATTCCACAACACCATTACTCCTGTAGGCATTCTTAATTTAATCAATGCTGCTAATGCAAGGCACCCTGGCCCAGTTAATTTGGGCCCCTGCCTTTTCATTCGAAGCAATTTACACTGATTCTCATATTTAATTTTACACTGCAGACAAATACAATTCACGGTCATAGTCAAAACAGCCTGTGTGCTTCCGAAATGAAAAAGAAAAAACACTGACACATTATCCATTTAAAATTATTCCCACAGATTTTCAAACTATTCCTTTTAGGAACTTTAGAGTTCTTTGATCATTTAAAATAATGAGAAAATGTAATATTAATACATTTAAGCAAGGTACATTCAATTAATCAAATGCTAAGAAAATGTTCCTTCTTTGCATCCTGTGACATACTGTGATGAAAATGGCCTTTTCCCATTGAGGTGGTAAACGGTTTCCAAAGGCAACGGTGCACTCAGTGCAATGGGGCAGGACTGAAAATGCTGCAGTCTGCCAGTAGCAGGAAGTAAAGACTTACCCACACCAAAAATTAGCTCTTTACAGACCACACTGCAACTGTCGTCAGTAACTAGCCTGTGGGAGGGAGCAGGCGGACACAGAAAAGACACTGACCAGACCAGACACACAGACAGGCATAAGAAATATGTCTCTATAAGTGATCTCTAAAACTTAAAAAACCAACAACATAGGCATTAGGTGGCAAGTTTGGTGTCCAATTGCTGGTCAGTGGATTTAATGCTATTGATGCTAACATTATCAGAAAGGGGCCACCAAGAGTCTAAACTGAAACCGCCCAAACAACAACAACAACAAAAAACAAAAGGCAATGAAGGGTAAAATGCAGCATTTAAAGAAGACGTGAAGCACCGACTGGAAAAACTACCGGGCTCTGCAAAGAGAACTCCGGTAAGAGAGCTCTGAGAGGGACTGTCCTGACTACAGAGCACTGGAGCTGGGATGCAGCTCCTGCCACTCCAGTTCCAGCTTCTACCAGTATTTTAGCACGAAGGCAGAATCTCCGCTAACCAGAAACCAGTTCACAATGAAAAACTAAACCAAGAAGGGTCAATAAAGCTGCCAAGAAGTACCCTTAGTGAGAAAAAGAGCACAGAATCACTTTCACAGTACTGGGCCCTCTAATTCAAGTCTGTCACATGCACCGTCTGTAGTACACAGCCTTTAGATTGTCTTTCACATAGAGTGACTTTATTGCAGTACAGAACCTTTAGTTTGTCTGTGCCACATACAGAGACTATAGCACAGAACTTTTTAGTTTATATCATTCATATACAAAAAACTCCTAGATGTGACAAATCTATTTATCAATATTTATATAACATTACTAGGTAAGACATGAACATCTAAAAGGCCATTTAACTACGTGAATTAACAATCTGAAAATAAAAATAGCAGAGAGTAACAGCAAGATAATGCACTGTACAGCACAACAAATATATTACAATACCATTGGTAAATACAAATCTCCATTTTTTCTTTCTTTCTCTAACATTGTTTCCTCACATGGTACTTTAGTCTTCCGCCAGCCAGAAGTCATGATAGCATTTGCCAAGTCACTTCTCAAACAAATATCCCATTTGGGCCACCTCAGTAATCTAAGTTCATAAAGTAACCGCAACTAATTAAGCAGAGACTATAATTGACAGCAGTGTTTACAACCAATACTCAAATGTCTAATTCAGTTTGATTACTTACTACTTTGGACATGCTGCAATATTTTAAAATGTTGTATGAGGACATGTTATGTTTTTTTAGTGGGAAATGCTCAAATTAAAAATGAGAGCAGTTACATAACATTTAAAGTTAAGCAATTCATGATTCAACTAATTATCTAATCATGGTCTTCAATCCAGTAAAATCAGGTGTCTAAGTGCTGGGCTAAAACAAAATACTAATTTATACGCATGTATTTTTTATTTTACTGCAGTAATACTGAATCCTGGCCCTGGAGAGCCATGGAGTCTGCTGGTTCTTATTTTTTCCTTAAGATAAGCTACTGATTCAGACCCAAGAAACTAGGTGACCTGAATTAGCCGTGTAATCAACTGCTTTAACCGAACAATTGCTGTTCTACTCAAGTGCTGAGTAACAACGAAAAACAGCAAACCCTGCGGCTCTCCAGGACCAGCAGTGAGGATCACTGGCTCGAAAACATACTTTTCGTAGCATTTAAACTTCCATCCTTCCTGACTCTCCTCAAATTAGATCAACTAATTGTTTTTTTTTTTAATTTATTTTTATAAATCTCTTAATTAAAAACTCAATTATATGGTTAATCACTTAACTGTGCTGCTGGAGAGCCTATGGGGACCCCTGGAAGATAACCACTGAAATACAAGTTTAAATCCCTACAGGTCACATGGTGGAAACAACCTTGTGGCCCAACAAATGAGACACATTTCTTTGCATGACGTGAACTGTCAAAACAGAGAATAGCCTAGCCTAGCCTCCAGGGCTCCTTTTTGTTTGAATGGCACCACAGGTATGAGCGTGAGCTATCACATAGAGCAGACGCAGCGATTAACATCCTTCCAGCCTGTCAGTGGCACCCGTGTGATGTTTTTAATGTCCCTCCTTTCTTCTTCCCTGTTTAGAGTCACAGACTGCGCACTCCTCTGTGCAGTCCACATGGGCACAAGCAGCACCTGCCCTCCACAGGTACACCTGCCAGTGAACCACTATTATCCACACAGGCGGTCGTTACAAATCTAGCACCTTCCCAGTGGTGAACCATCCTGTCAACACTTGATGAATTAAGTCTAAACACCATCACACCCAACAAATGGCCTGACCAGGATTTGAATCCTTACCGATTTATTTCAAACCAAAATGACTATTTACAGGGAGCAGGTACATGTTCCACCGTGGCAGCTAATACATTTTATGGATATTTTGACAAGCACTTCTTTTTGCAATAGTTCTTAAAAAGTATGATCTACTGGGGCAGACTGATGACTTCATCATTATTCAGAAAGCTTTTTTAAAAATCTGCAGAACTGTGTCAATAATTTAAATGGAATTGAGTAAAGTTGGTTGCACAAAGAGCACAGAGCTAATTTTATTTGAGACACAACTAAACAGCAGTTAGGCTGAGAGGGGCTGAACATGATATATTGCAGAAATACAACTGACAAAACAAATTTCTAACTGAAATGTTCCTGCCATTTCAGACATCAGTAAATATATACTGCTAAGCCAACTGCACAATCTGTGATGGATTTGTAATGGAGAGGAGGGCATTCTCAAAAGTACCATCACAAGGTCATACTCGTTACAAAAATGAATAGTTGCTCAATGGATTTGTGCCTAAAATGGGGGGGATAAAAGGAATAATATGAAATATGTAATATCACTGGCAAAAGAAAATTATATGAACGCATATTTAAAAATATCTCAGAGGCGGACTTCTGATCACGTTTACCTTTTAGGTCCTGATGGACAAGTTTAAACCCTGAACTGGGGAACACAAGTGATGCTTAACGCTTCATACAGAACAAATATGATATCTATCATTTGAAATACAGAAGGTGTTGGTAGGGATGTCAACATCAGAGCCATCATAAAATGGATGTTCCTTCGAGGGGTTCCGGACAGTCAATGGCCTATAACTGCATGTTGGGTGCTTGCACACTCTGTGCATTGCTAACCATATAGGCAGCCCTTCCTCAAATCCTCAAATGGCTACATTTTTCATTGTAAGTGCATACTTTGGTTAGGTGCATAATATCACACTCATTCCAAGCATGTGAAATTATCAGCAGTTTAGCAGATAATGGCTCTTTCAGTTTCATGTTCTGTTAACACTTTTACGCATTGATTTCATTTTTGTTGCATGATTTGTTTATTCCTCACAGGGGGAATCTTGAATTGTTTTTAAATTACTTGTTGTTATTATGTTTACTGAGAGTAGTCCAAATTGCCCACAGGTATAAGTGGGTGATAGGATGTGTGGGCCCTTCTAAGAATTGGGGGCCGGTCCAGGTTGTATTCCTGCCTCTCCCCCAGTGCATGCTGGGATCAGCACTAGTCTCCCCTCGAACCTGACCAGGAATAAGCGGAAAACATGATGGACGGATGGATAAACTGAGAATGGTGCGCAGCATACATTTCCTAAGACACGACTGACAAGGACTTACATACTCTACATTAAATATTTCTTTTCCTTTTCCTTGTACATTAGTAACAGACATTAAAATGAGACAGACATAAATGCGAGACACAGACATGACTCTGAAGTTATGTATGCCCATTTTTCCAATTTTATGTCAGCCATAATTGGTGCTGTCAACTATTTAATATATATACTTTCTATTTTAATTTGACCGGCAGAAGTGGATTTATGAAAAACATGGATTGAGGTTGCATGAGCAATTTTTTGAGCCTTTTAAAGCTTATATAAATATCATCTTCTGATGTAGCAATAATATCAGTGCTGTTTCACAGGTGTTCACATTTGTGTTTGATTACATTTCAAATCATTTGATTACTGACAGATAATTTTGAAATTATTTTAGGATTTGTCTAACTGTTTGAGGTGGACTGCTTTCATTTGGCGAAGTGATCAGAAACCCTTGGGCTTCATATCGGTGGTTGTCTAAAGGATTTCTGGGCAAAATCAGGATAATTACCATTATTTATTGTCAGTCTGTGTCAATATTTGATCCCCTTTTAGATTAAAGTTAATAGGTGAGCTCAATAACTAAAGTGATTGTGCATTATACCTGTGAAAATGCTTGAAAGTCAGTCTGCAATTCATGACTTGCAACACCAAGTGGTAGAAACATATCCATCCTGGGAGTTCATTACACCCAAAGAACAAGAAAAAAAAAATTCATGTCACAAGAACTTTGCTGCTGATATATTTCCAATTTGTGCATAAGCACAAGAACTCGGTGGTCTTGTTTTGAGCTTGACATTTTGAAATAACTTTCAAGATTTTTTAATGTTATTATTCCAGACATTTATGCTTAATCTATGAGTGGAAAAATAAGAAGCCCAGTAATTTAAAAGATAAAAATACATGGAGCAGAGGTACACAGATATCAGAAGGCCGTGTGAGGGTAATTATAACAGAAGAATGAAATGAAAAATATGCAGGATTCTGTTTTTTTCAAAATGATTGTGGCCAAGGCCTTGACAGAGATGAATTAACTTCTTTTTTTGTGGATAAAATGCCATATTTGCCTCACACTGGTGTGCATGCAAAGCTGAATACCCATTTATTAAAAAATAGAACATTAAAAGTAAAGGGGAAAAAAACACCAAAATACACATCTTTCCATCAGCAAAGGTTAATAAATCTAAAGTCAGCAACGTTCAGCCATCCACGTTCAGGCATCAGTGCTTTTGAATTTAACCATTTACATCCAGCATTGACTTCATTTGTGGGGAAGGGGAGGGGGGGCATGGGTGAAGGAGTGGCTAGCTCACTTGCTTAGCTAGCTAGCCAACGATGACCTGCCATCCAAGAAGCAACAGACCAAGGCTGGAAGAGATCTGACAGGTCTGCCTGCTCCCACTCCAACTGCAGTGTCAGGTAAGGCTCGAGCTAATACTCGTGTTGCTTATTGATTATTACAAAATTCAGTTGTATATAATAAACTATAAGCATTTAGAATAGCTAGATTTGTGTTGTTTGACAAAACAAGCAGCTTTAAAAGAAATGATCAGTTATTATACTTCACGATCGATGACACATCAGTATTAAATCACGGGTTTGGTCCTTCGAACGCACAACAGTTGCAATGCCAATGTACATTCGCTTGAGAAACTGGCATTTTCTCTCGTTTATGAAACGTCTGGTTTAGCCACGCCCACTGCCGATTTTCTGACCGAATGCAGACGTGTTTGTCTGTGCGCACGCCTGCCCCTTACAACTGGCCGTCACGTTACAGCCAGAAATATACAGCCTAAACAAGTCCTTCTTTTCTTTCTTTGCCAACCACACAGCCTCCTCTCTATGGTGCGTGTAGCCTACGGCCTACTTTTCAAGCCTCTTTCAAGGTTAAGAAGAATTTGCATCAAAGTGCTTCAGAGGTAGAAGAGAGAAATGTGATCCTCCTTTTTTTTCCCCAATTCTTTGGTACACTTTAGAAATAAAATATATGACTTAGAAGCACTATGCTGGCTGACTTACAGCTCCAGCACGGTAATTTGATTGCTTAGCAGTGCCTGAGACTCAGAAATTGCACAAAGACAACTCAGGTACTGAACTGAGTTACATTAAAAATGCCATTTCACACTGAAGATATTACAACAAGAATCCATTCCAAGTCTACTTTATCCTTTGGGATATCCTGCTGAGGTATCAACCTATTTGCAATGCAAATGCAAAGTAGCTTAACAGCCAATTATAATGCACAGAGCAAATTTTCATAAAGAAGACAACTTACGTTAACCACCCTCGGGGGGAAAAGTGAGAAGAAATGCCACTTGCTGCTGGGTGCACAAATCAAGAGCCTCGGGTTCGGCACATTTTTCAGTTTTACAACTTTCTACCTTATTTCAGAGGGAGAAACAAAACTCCACAATTTGATTGTGGTGTGGGGATGGCTGGTTTAAGCAGCCACACCTGCCCTGGGTCAAGTTAATTAGACCTGGCCAATTGGATAATTGGTTAAGAATTAGATAATTGGCCAGGCTAATTGGGCCCAGGAACAGGAGTGGCTGCACCTGTGCGTAGTGAGGTAATCACTGCGCACAGGTTAAATCTGCCATCCCCACCCACACGGGCGAGCTCTGTCATGACAGTTTTAACATCTGCTCATCGGTTATAACATCTTGCCGACCCTCGGAAATAAATGTGGACTTTTGAACATCTTCTCCCTGTGTCTCTGTGCTGGAGGGCCCCAAGGAAAGCCACTTCGGTGGCCTGTGGCAGGCGTGTTTGCCACATTGATACTTCGTCTGTTTCTGTGGAGCGCACCTGAATCGTTTCAGTAGACGCTGATGCGTTTTTTCTGACTGGAAGCCATGTTCATGCTTGAGCGGCGACTGTCAACCGCAGAGATATTCACGGCTGTGGGAATACGAGGCGAAAATTGGACCGGCTTCGTCTACGTCCTCACTTTCTCACTTATTACACGTGCCAAACAACACCTGCCTCAGGAATGTTTCCTTCAACACAGAGGAGACGGTCACCCCGAACCCACTTATGAGGCCCGTCTTCTTTTTTTAATTTTTTAATTTTTTTACAGGTTCTGCTAAGGCACATCTGCCCGAACCCCCCAATTAGCGCTGACCAATGACTCAAGAACAGGAAAAGGAGGTTTTCGAGCACTCTGGTTGACCTGCGCCAGACAATAGCGCGCGGTACTGAGCGCCGTCCTGGGGCTGCGGGCCTGTGGGTGGCTGCCATTCTCCACAAAGACACTTTATTTTCTTTCTCTCCCTCTTTCTCCCCCCCTATTCCATTAACAGTCAATCAACCAAGTTCACATTCAACTCCCACCGCTTTCTCTCACCATTCATAACCAATGAAATGTGGCTTTAGAAAGACGCCGGTGCTCTGCCCAGCTCCCTCTGCAGAGGGGTGTTTACTCTACGCACCGCCAATATTGCATTCCTACGGCAGCTTAAAAGCACTGCTCTCTAATGGGGCCTGTAAAACTATTTCAGGGGGCACAATGGACCTCATTGTGGCGGAGTGGGTCCGTTTGGGCCCGCGGAGTGAAAACGCAGGCAGCGAAAAATTTGAAATAACTAGAAATGAATTATTCAACGGGTTCAAGAAAAAAATATCCTGTCAATCAGCGAAAGTCCACCTCCGAGGCGGGGGCGGAAGCAGAAATAAATGGCGCTTAGCCGTTTAGTCTGACAGGTATGGAATATATGGTCTTATTAGTGCTCGTGTATTTGTGTTTCAGGTTCACTTCTGTTTGCAAACACACATCGGTAACATACATTCTTTACCCTTTACAGTTACTGCTTAATTGCATCCAGGTGTAGAGCGCTTGGTGTACAGCCCTGGCTGACAGGCAAACTGCCACTTAGAGAAACTTGTGTGTTGGGGGGAAGAAAGAGAACGTAAAGCATTCCTAATGTTCAAATTCTGTCAGCATTTCAATGTTGATTTAGTGCACGTACTATTTACTTTAGCCTTTTTTCCTGGATTAGGCAGTGCTCAAGGGTTTTTTCTGCATAACCTACATGGCGTGCGCTGTTCAGAGCTTGCATCTGCTATGCTAATGCAGTACCACTTATACAGACCTGAACACACACCATGTAAAGACCAGTTAGGCTTCCAAGGGCACGTATGGGGGCATTCAAGCTTCGTGGTTTAAAGCAACATCTGAACATGCTCATTTATTCACAATTAAATTTGCATTTAAAACATCACATCCAGATTCTTTTACCTTCAAGGCCCACTTACACACCATCCAAAACCACTCCCACCCCCCTCCATGTTCCCCCTCATATAAGTTAGCATTATCGTTCTTTTATAACATAATCAGCAATTCATAAACATTCATATCCAAAGAAATCAGCGTGTTTAGGGCCATACCATCAATATGCTGGGTTATAATGGAATCAGTTGTTTCGATAGCCATTAGGTCCATATAATGACAACGAGGAAAATATGTTGCAATAAAATGAACAAATAAGCAATAGTTATAGTGTATAATCAGCATAATGGTAAATAAAAATGAGCTTAATTTAAAAATATCACTTTTTATAATTCATTCCTTCTCAATTCTCAAGCTGTGCTGATACAGGAAGACTTGTCATAATTTCCCTGAGTGCAGCGGTCCCAGGCTACAAGTGATTAAAGTAAAGCAGCAGCGTTATTTCTGAAGAATAATCCGGTAATGCTTCAAAGCCTGGAATGCCCCCGTACCAGCTATCGTAAAGCTGGCAGGCTATATTTTATATACAAGATATTATTCATTGCACAAAAAAACACTGGGCCAAACTAAAACTATTTAAAAAAAACACATGTATGAAGGCAAACAAACAGCACTTTTGACACTCTAAGTTAAGGATCTCTAAGGTTTAACTGTTGTAAACATCGCTGTTTTTAGCATCTCCGTTTCTAGCACAGCGGATTCTAAGTCCTCGCCCAGCTGGGCCATTTATTTCCAGAAGCCGTTATTGTCTCCGGCTTAGGTGGCCCGGCTCCCTATGATTTGTGGGTAATGATCTGGCACCCCAGCCGGTGTTCAATTATTCTCATTGAGAAAGCCATTTCTCACTCTGCGGAGCAAATCAAAATACACTCGCTAATTTTAATCTGGGCCTAACCTTGCAGCCGGGCAAGGTAAGAGCGGAAAAACAAAACTCTCGAGGGCGAAAACACGCGGCGGCGTAGCGGGAGAAAGGCGCGCGCGAGACAGAAAGACGTTCGTTTAAAAGGTCAGCCCTACGCCCGTTTAATAGCCACCTCTGTAGCGGTTTCCATTCATATTGAGTGAGACGTATCGCGCAGCCCTATGAGAGGCAAACTTTCCCAGACCTTTCCCAATTGATCCCGTGCCGAGGGTTCGCTTCCTTTGTCTCGGACCGAAGGAAGGACCGACCGTAATTAAGGAAGGAGGAACAGAAGTGCGCGGACGCAGGGTAAACCGTGCTGGCGTAGCCAGAGGATGAGAGCAGCGTTAATTGGCCCGGAGCAGAACACAGGCAGTGTGAAGGTGTGTGTATACGGGGTGTCGGGCCTCTGCGAGTGCAGTCGATTGATTATTAATGCGGGGGCCGGCGTCACTGCATAATGGGGGGTGGGGGTTGTCCTATGAAGGGCGCAAATATTGGGGCCCACCGCCCCCCCCTGCCCCCCCTCCTCTGAGCTTCTGACCAAAAAGAAGCCGTGCTACTGTGAAAAGAATGTGAGTGTGAGCCCAAGGGGAAAGAGAACGAGATAAGGAAGGTGACTCCCTCACAACACCCTCACGACCAGCAAGGAGGCCGGGAACAGAAGCGGGCGGAAGAGATGATTTTCGGGGGAAAGAGAAGCCGAGGAGGTGTGACAAAGTAGCAAAAAGTCCGGAACAGAACATCGCACGCTGCCATTCGCTGCCGTGCCGTGGCGACGGCTTTATTCACACACGGCCATCAAAGAGCCCTTCGGACGCGCACGCAGAAAACAACTTTGGTCTCAGTCATTACTGTACATTAAGCGCGGCAGTTAAAACATCGGCAAATGACTGTTCTTTTATGAGCAGTTACGCGCTGGCAGGGGAAGGGATGGGAGCGCCACTTAGGCTGCGGATTAACACAGAACATTAATGCAGCGTAATGGGCAGCGCGAGGTCTGCTATCACTGGAAAAGCCGCTGTTCTCTTTGCTCTGATGGCTCAACGCTGGCCAGAGCTTTCCAGCACAAACTCCCTGAACGCTAAAGCACCCATAACGATGCTCAGGGTCAAACAAAAAACTTTTAAATTCCTACAGCACCTTTCTTTATTGTATTATCAGGGTGATTATTATTATTATTATTATTATTATTATTATTATTATTATTATTATTATTATTATTATTATTATTATTATTATTATTTAATTAACAGTTTATGGATTGTTTTTGTGACTGAAATATCATTATCCGTAGCTGACATTTTGCGGTATTGTACCATAGCAGCCCACATAAGGTATCCCATGTAGATATTGTGTGGAAGCTGTCATATTGTCCCATTCAATATCATGACCCTGCAGTGACCCTCTGAGTGCTGAGGAGGCCCTGCCATGACAGTGTGGGGGGGGAGTGGTCAGAAAAGCACGGGAGCTCAGTCAGCACTAGACTGGCCCGCTCCACTTCAGGAAGCGCGTGGTGTGGCCGCCCCACGGCAGGGCTCTCATAATCAGCGTCTCGGTGGGTAGAGGGATGTGAGCGAGGCCTTACGGCCGCTCCAGCTGCCGGGCGGAAGAGCGTCGCTGGCCGGCGTCCGGCTCCATGGTGCCCGGCTCTTTCGCACGGCGCCGAACGCGGGCGCGGCGTCGCGCGTGCGCCGCGATTCATCCGAATTCCCCGGGCGGAGACGGTGGCGCTGGGCTCCCTCCCCTCAGAGGGAGAAACTAACGGCAGACACAAGCAGGCGGGCAGACTCCGGTGAGGGACTTCAGTGTGGGGTTAATGGAGCGGAACAGTTCCGGCTCACTGCCCGGGTTTGGAGAGCGCTCACACACTTACACACACACACACACACACACACACACACATCAGACAGGTGCGGAGGCAGAGAGGGGCGGAGGCGGGGGGGGGGGGGGGTGTTAGGGGGCTCTTCCCACGAAAAGAACAACAAGTCACCCGGCCTCTCCGTCGTCCCCCCGCGATTCCAAATGCACCTCGCCGCTTACAGTCAAGGTCACCAGAGCGGCGTCTGGGGTTTCGCTGCCAGCGCTGACGGCTGCGGAAGCTTTTTCGGAAGCCCCTGTTGCATTCGGGTTCATTTCCTCCCTGCTGTTCGCAGTTCAGGACATGCGAGCGATGGCACCTTAACACACCCCTGTTAAAGAGGTAATCTGTCTGACTCATCGACAAAATGCATTTAAAAATGAAACTCTGAGGCGAACACTGAGGACAAACGCCAAACAGGCTGACTGTTAATTACGCTTGGAGAGCTTGTTTGCATTTGAGGTCCCATTCTCTTTCTCTCTTTTTCTGTCTATCTCTCTCACTTTCTTTCTCTCTCTCTCTCTCTCTCCCACTCTCTCTCTCAACGGGGGGCCTGGTCCCCAGTGAGCTGCCATTTACACGGAGAAGAGCCACTGAGAGGGAGGGGGAAGAGCCTTCCACCGTAGCCGAGGACCATCTTGGACTGTCCAACACTGAACAAACAGCAGCACCTACTGGCTTACTGCAAAGAGCAGTTCCTTTAACCCAGATCCAAACCGGTGTGCACGTGCATGCGTGTGCATGTGTGTGTATGCAAGCACGTGTGGAAGTGAGTGAGTGTGTGTGCGCATGTCTGTGTGTGCAATTGCATGTGTGTGTGTGTGCATATCTGTGTATGCGTGTGCATGTCTGTGTGTACTTGCGCATATGTGTGTGTGTGTGTGTGTGTCTGTGTGTGCTTATGCATATCTGTGTGCACTTGTGCATACCTATGCGTGCATGTGCATGTCTGTATGTACTTGTGAATATATGTGTGTACTTGTGAATATGTGTGTGAATGCATGTCTGTGTGCTTGTGCATATATGTGTGTGCTTCTGTAAGTCTGTGTGTGCTTGTGCATGTCTGTGTGTGCTTCTGTAAGTCTGTGTGTGCTTGTGCATGTCTGTGTGTGCTTCTGTAAGTCTGTGTGCGCTTGTGCATGTCTGTGTGTGCTTCTGTAAGTCTGTGTGTGCTTGTGCATGTCTGTGTGTGCTTCTGTAAGTCTGTGTGTGCTTGTGCATGTCTATGTGTGCTTCTGTATGTCTGTGTGTGCTTGTGCATGTCTGTGTGTGCTTCTGTAAGTCTGTGTGTGCTTGTGCATGTCTGTGTGTGCTTCTGTAAGTCTGTGTGTGCTTGTGCATGTCTGTGTGTAGCTGAGGTCCCACATTCAGGGACAGAGTGGAGAGATTAGTCTCATTATTAGTTCCTCTCAGGGCTCAGTTCTCTCAGAGCTCTGCTGGGCTTTATCACGCTTAAATAAGTCCACGTCCAACCACCTGAACAATGATTCGTTTCAGCTGAACGGAATGTGAAACTCTTCCCACAAGTTTTTCCCACAGCTGAAAGCTCAGGTGTGCCCTTACAACAGCAAACTGACCGGAGAGGCTCAAACTAATGTGCACCCAAACAAAGAAAAAAAAAAGTTTTCTAACCCTTCTTTCCTGTTCTTTCAATCCAGTGTAAATAGGTCAACTCCAGAAGCAGGCAGAGAATGCACGGGCACACTGGGGAGGCGAGGCGGAGCAGGGCGAGGTGGAGCGGGGCGGGGGCAGGGGGGGATCCGGGGCAGGGTGGGGCGGGGCCCAGCCTTTAGAGCTCAGGGCTTCTCAGGTGAGCCATGGTTCCCAGAAAGGACTCCCTCACCCAAAAGACCCTTCCTTCTCCCCACACCCTCTCAGCCCCGCTGCGGCATTCTACAGCCCCTGCAGGGGCAGATCCGAGCCGGTGGTGTACAGTACGGGCCAAAGCTCAGGCCAGACTTTCTCCTTCCACGCACTGCCGCTCGAGGTCACGTGACCCCAAGGGCGTCTTTCACACTGCCTGCGTTCAGCAACGACTCCCCACGTGGACAGCAAATTTCTCATCTCCAGACGTCAAGGTCACACAGTAAAATGTCCACTGTTAATTCAACTCAGAGTACACGTGACTCCAAAAGGGACCGTATGTACTCTGTAAGAGTCCATTTAACACTGACCATTTAGCCGTGCGGGAGGCAAAAGCAGCGCTTGGGAATGCAGGCGTGGCACAGGCCAGAAACCTCGGTCATCACAGCGTCCCTCTCGCTCGCTGCGCCTCATTCTTTCTGTCTCGCTCTGTCCGCCATTCCGGCTCTCTCTGCTACTCTCTCTCTCTCTCTCTCTCTCTCTGTCTCTGTCTCTGCCTCTCTCTGCCTCTCTCTCTCTCTCTCTGCCTCTCTCTCTCTCTCTGCTACTCTCTCTCTCTCTCTCTCTCTCTCTCTGCCTCTCTCTCTCTCTCTCTGCTACTCTCTCTCTCTCTCTCTCTCTCTCTCTCTCTGTCTCTGTCTCTGCCTCTCTCTGCCTCTCTCTCTCTCTCTCTGCCTCTCTCTCTCTCTCTCTGCTACTCTCTCTCTCTCTCTCTCTCTCTCTCTGTCTCTGTCTCTGCCTCTCTCTGCCTCTCTCTCTCTCTCTCTGCTACTCTCTCTCTCTCTCTCTCTCTCTCCCTGGGTCGCTGCCTGCCTGCAGGAGGACAGCCGCCGGTGAAAAGCCAGGTTCCCGTTTCACAGGTTTTGTGGAGCGGGGCGAGCCTCACCGGTAGCCGACAGACACCGGCAGGCCCCTGACGGCGGAAGCCGTAAGAACCCATCACGCAAATAACAGGTCGGCGACAGCAGCCGCCGTCTATCTAAAGAGTAGCTCCTGAGCGGCCCTGTTCACGGGTCAGAGAGCAGCGCTCCCGCGGACGTTACTGTTGCGCTTCGCGCAAAGCGTCCCCGCGAAACGCTCAAGGCCGGGCGGGAAAAGCGGGAAGCCCGCCCCGGACCCGGCCTCCATTATCCGCGTACCCGCGGTACGCGCTAGGAGTCAAGCGCAGACTTTTCTGAACAAGAAAGTAGCGCTACGATGACAAACTTTTTACAGGATTTTTTTTCTCCGCGGTTTCTCCGCAGTCAGTGATTTCTTTGGTGGCTCTCGTTTGTGGTTTGCTGACTTCCGCAGGTACCTGGATGCGTGAAGGCAAAGCGAAGCAGCTCAAACCTAACGGGGTGCTGGCAGTGCGTTTTTTTATTTATAATTAGGTGGGACAGACTATTAAAAATGCATTACAGAGTACCACTTTAAAGACAGAATAATGACGCAGGCGCCCATGACTAGTGCAATGCAGCGAGCGGTTGCGCAGACAGGCACTATAAAAGAGTAAAAGATGAACATAACTCTTAAGCTGAGTAATGTTGCCCAGCCGCAGATCTGAGAACGGATCTTTTTCTTTTTCTTTTTCTTTTTCTTTTTTAACACTTCCATTTTTTTTAAACAACCATTAATTTTTCAGAGCTTTGGAGGTATTGAAAATAAACAGCCTTTTAAATACGATCCCGGAGGAGAGGAGGACGGCGGAACATTCCGGAACCTCTGCTCTGGAACAGGCTGCACTCCATCACGGCTGCCCTCTGACCGCAGTAAAGGGCGGCGCGGCGCGGCGCATTGGTTGGCTTAGCCTGTCTGCGGTGGTGGATTTGTTCGCTGAGGAGAAGTGACCGGGTTACATTGCCTTTGTAGTTAATTTCATTAGTGCTTATCGCCTACGATCGCTCCTCAGTTACCCCCTCTGACCACCCCCCCCATCCCCCCTCCCCTCCCCTGTCCAGGACACTGTAAATCACGCAGCTGCGCAAGACCTCTGCTTCCTCTCGAGCCTCCCCTCAGTACGCAACACACACATAAGCGCGTACACACACACGCACGCACGCGCTCAGGCACGCACGCACACACACACCAGCAGCACCGGACACACATGCACACAGACACAAACACGGCGCCAGTACCATACACAGACACACACATGCACACGCGTACACACACGCCACCAGTACCACATGCAGACACACACACACGTGCACAGACACACACACCACCAGCACCAGGCATGCCCATATGCACACAAACACACACTCAGACACACACACACACACGTACATATCCACACACACCACCAGCACCAGACACACACATATGCACACAGACACGCATGCGCACACACATACACATACACACACACACAAATTAGATAGATGAACAAACCTTGATAAACAAATCAGAGCGAATTGTTTTTTATTCCACTTTAAAGACCATGTGTGTGTGTGTGCGTGCGTGTATGTGTACGTATGTGTGTTCTTGTGTGTATGTGCGTATATGTGCGTGTGTGTGTGTCTGTGCGTGTGTATATGCGTGCATGTGCCCATGTAGCTAATCGCTCATTATTTCAGCCTAAACGTTGCAGATCATGGCAAGTGTGATATTCTAATTAACTCATAAAGGTTTATTTTAATCTTACACCTCTAATATCGGTTAAACAAAACATTTCTACCAGAGACAAATCACTGCAGAGATGAAAATAGAGAAGAGAGCCTGCATTAAACAGGGCTAAAAAAAAACCTGAATCACCACGAGCAGAGAAACATCTGCTGACACCAGTCCTCGTCCCCAGATAAAAGGAATCTCTATAATAAGCCAGTCCCTTGATATTTCGTATAAATGTGAAATCACTGCATACCTTGTTAGCCTAGCAAGGCCTAGGCTGATATGTTCTGCTCTGTATATGATATATATTTTTTACAGTCTCTGATATGAACATGTAAAAAATGACTAAGGGAATTACCATAGCTCACTTAACTCACTCGCACATTCATTTGGAGATTATATGATATAAAGCAGTCTTAGACACGGATTGCAGGGAAGAAACAGGAAATTACAAACTCAAAAATGTAGGTCTAACTGATGTTTCAGGAGAAATGCCTGAACTGCAAATACTTAATCACTAAAATTAAACAGCACTGTCAAATACGCTTTCAAATAAAGGTTAGACAGAATCTTTATTTCAGTCTTTTCAGACCACAGCAGTCATGTTGTTCAGTGCAGTTATCACAGCGGGGGACCTACAGGGGAGTGACTCGCACCAAATATCAAACGCATAAATCCCCCAGGCAACACCGTGACAGGTTATGACGGGACACAAATTAGGGAAGGGAGCGAGAGCTCGGGGTGCGTGAGCGCCCCGCAGTAAGACGGCAGGAAGCTCGTTTTCACAGCCAGGCCCGGTCGGCCTCACCGGCATCGGGCCCAAACGGGGGCGGGCAGAACAGGGTCAGGGCCGCGACGGCCTGCTCGTCCATACGGAGCAGCCACACGCTGCAGGGGGCGCTGTGGCGGAGTCCGCCGGTGCAGCGAGGTCAGACAGAGCGTTACGAGGGACGAGGCCCAGGACGGGGGCGCCAGCCCGCCAGGTTTTCCAGTCCCTTCCTGCCGCCGGGGTCGCGACGGCTTTCCCGCCCGATTCACAAAGCGGGTGAAAAAGGAGGGAAAAGCGGGGGGGGGGATAATCCCCGGGACGAGACTCCCGACGCCTGAAAATTGCAGCGGCGGTGCTGGCCCCCTTAGCGAGCCCGCCCACCTCTGACAGAGCCGCTCGGGTCAGCCGGCGCGGTAATGGCCCGGGCTTAAAATGCATTAGCCTGTCAGGCCGGGGAGCGGCTGATTGACTGCCGCGGCGGACGGGCCGGCGGCGGGCCGGGACGAGGGAGCCGATTGGCTTTTCCATGCAAGATGGCTCCGTTAACGATGATGCACGAGGCCGCGCGGGGCGGCGGGGGACTCCCCGTTCGTCTCCGCGGGAATGACGAAGCGCGGGGCGCGCCGCCGAGAACAACCCCCCAAATCCGCCATTTACCAGGGGTTTCATCCGGGAGGATGGGGAGGGGAAAGCAACACTGTCCCGGCGGAGAAAAAAATAGAACTGTTAAGGTGTGGAAGCCGAGTTTGGTTCGATATCTCACATGGGCGTGCGTGCGTGTGTGCGAGTGTGTGTGTATTTGTGTGTGTGTGTGTGTGCGCGTGCGTGCGTGCGTACGTGTGTGCATGTGCTGTGTGTGTGTGTGTACGTGTGTGTGCGAGAGTGTGCGTGTGCATGAATTTAATCCTAGTAAAGAAAATAACCCAACATACTACACACAGCCTGGGTGAGGTGGCTCATCTATTGACAGAGGGGGGGATAACAGTTAAAAGGGGTGAGACTGGCAGAGGAATGCAATCCTGTCACAGTCAATGTGGAGGCCTCTCTCCTCAAGGTCAGCCCTGTGCTCAGTAATGAATATTCCCTCCCGAGTGTGACTTCACTCAAAGTTCACAGTTCTGTCCTTTGTCCTCTGGAAACGATCAGGAATATCTAACAAATAGCCGAACTCCTCATTGCATTAGAAAACAAAGACCTGAATTCCATCGAAATTGGTCCATAGGTATGACTCACAATTACAACCTTTTTCTTTCATTGTTTTTCTTGAGAAATAGCTCAGTAACCAAAAAATGGACTTCCCAGTGTGCTTGTTTGAAGAAAATATAACAATTGCAATGCAATGTCCTTCAAAGTTAAGTGCACAGGTTGATTCAATCCAGGCCTCACACATCTCAAATAAAACATAAACCAGGGAAAAGTTGCTCAGCACGTCTCTCCCTCAATCCCTCCCTCTCAATCCCTCTCAAAATGAATCATTTTCCCATGATTCATTGCTAAGCGCTCATCAGATGCTATGTCTGTAGAACGCACCTCACGTCCCAGGTAAACGGCTGATAACGCACCGGCAATGCCACAGCCGGTCAGGACGTAGCAGACGGGCAAGCGGGGAGACGCGCGCCGAGGGGCGGGGAGCGAGCTCCGAGCGGCGGGCTTTACCT
This sequence comes from Anguilla pacifica, assembly GCA_039654925.1. Taxonomy (NCBI): domain Eukaryota; kingdom Metazoa; phylum Chordata; class Actinopteri; order Anguilliformes; family Anguillidae; genus Anguilla; species Anguilla pacifica. The sequence continues at coordinate 34,905,352 of CM077287.1, read as the reverse complement.
GCTCCTGCCTCTCGAACCAGCGGTCCACCATCGGGTGCTTGGCGCTCAGCGAGGAGCGGCCGTTCTCCCTCTGGAACTGGCCGCCCCAGCTCCCCGCGTCTCGGGGGAGGCTGCGGAACTTCTCCGAGCCTTTGCCCTGGGAACGGCAAACCAGACAGAGTTAGCGCCGCGCAACGCCGCTAATGTAACCCACACACATGCACATGCACACACACATTTCCAATACGGCCCTCTAAATATGGCGATTTAATCATCGCTCATTATTACAGGCTACATAAACCTCTCCAAAATGGCTGCCATGCACTCCCAGACAGTGTTATTACATTGTTATTATGCCGTTATTTTTTCTTACGGAGCTGTTTTACAGAACTATACGCTTATATATGCACGCAACACCATGGGGATGCATAGGCACACAGGCTTTACTTTGGAGGAGAGCCAGGCTCACGTGCTGTTCTGGGAAAGTGTGAAAAGGGTGGCAGTGCAATGTAATGGGTAAGGAGCAGGTCTTGCAACCTAAAGGATATGGGTTTGATTCCCGGATACTACACTGCTGTTGTAAACCACACTGCTTGAGCAAAGTACTTAACCTGCATTGCTTCAGTGTACAGTGTATATGTGTATAAATGGAGGCAATGTAAACGCTATGTAAAAATGTCTCTGTGGATAAGAGCACCTGTCGCTCACACCAAAACAGACAATAAATTCAGGAGGGTGGAATCGACTCCTCTAGGCCCAGCTCCTCCCCCTTTTAGCTTTCAGATTTTCATCGAATCCCCATTTGTAACGTTCATCGAGCAAACGGAGAAGCCAGACCAGGCCGTCCCGGCGCGGCCCAGAAGGCCTCCGGAGCGGAGGAGGAGCCGGCGGCGACACGCTCGGCCCTCCCTCTCCGGCGTCGAGGCCACGCGCGCGGGATTCCATAAAAAAAAAATTTACCCTCAACTCCAGGGACGTGGCTCCCCTGCCCCCCAGCTGTAAACGAATACATATGGTTTACTAATGCAGGGGAGCGAAATGGTGCGTGACCGGGCCGTCCGGCAGGGAGAGAGGAGAGAAGAGGGCGGGAGCAGGGGTCCCGCCGAGGTTCTTTATGATGCCCGTCGCAGTCGGCCGGAAGAGTCGGCCATTTCACAAAAAAGCGCAGAAACCTACCAAAAAAAAAGATCCCGTAAATTTTATTAGATAGAGCGGCGGACAGGAAAAGAGCACTAAATCACAGCGCACGCATCCACCGCTCGCTCTGTTATACGTATTTACTTTCCCGTGAATGCGGACCCAGAGATCTGAGAAGTGCTGCGTGCGCCAAACTCTTTTGGACGGGCGGCGGTTTTACAGCGTTAGCTCCGGGCCTCGGAGCCCCCGGGGGGGGGAGGCACGTCGGCGCGCCGAGGCACAACCAAATCAAAACACGCGTCCCCCCCCAAAATCACTTCCACGCCAAATAAGGCAAAGCGGCAAAACAATGAACCAATAAACAAGGGCTGCAGCGGGAATAAAATGCGAAAATATGATACTGCGGCTCATGCTTTGCCACGTGTTAGCAAGAAACGGGAAGCTAACAGCTGGCTTAACGTATATTCAGAGTATCTCCTTTAAGCTGTAAAATCCCGGCTGGGTTAAATGCTAACAGGCCGAGGTGACATTAGCAATACATCTGGCGCTCAGCGAATGAAAGGGATTCCGTGTTCACTTTTTACTTACACATTTTTTTTTTCCCAGAGATCAAGGAATAAAAACAGGTGAAAATTTGTACAAGAAAGAAGCAGTCTGAACCAATTTAACATGCAAACAGAGGTCACATAATTGAGAACTATTAAATGCAGCACTGTTTATGCTGGGTAACTGTTATGCAACTACATAGGGTTATATAACACGCATAGCTGCAGCTAGGGTTGACTGGTTAAGGGAAAGCGAGTTGATGTTTGTTTGAAATAACCATCGTGATTACACAGTTGCCACAAGGCAGTTACACTAACTACTGTAGTTACACAGCTTAATTACCCAAATAGAATTACATATTGAAAAAGAGGAAAGTGCCTGATTCACAGCACTCAGCAGAAACTTTTACCCTATGGGGCTAAATGAACACATTCAAGGAATCTTCACAGATTCAAAACTTATAACTGAGACAAATATCTTAGTCCTTATATAAAGTGCATTTGAGAATTGCGGCATTGCATCGCTTCTATTCCATTTATCATATGCATTTTCAAAAGAAAAAACGGGGCAGACAAACAAAAATGCGCCTCACAGCTAAAGCTAGCATGCGCAACTCTAGCGCTCCAAAGTCATTGCTAAATATAACACCTAAATAAAAACCTCCATTATTCTTCATTCACTTGTCGGTTGACTGAACAACTTTCAAACTGTTCAAAAAGCCCTCTAACTCCACACTTCGTTCAGAAACCGAACTGGAACGTGCGCTAAATAACGAACATCGGGTTCTTTTTTTTTTCGAAAAATCCAGCTGCCTTCGGTTCCCTCGTGCTATCGAGCGCTGACAGGCCGTTCCCCCGCCTCACACCTTGACATTTCGGGGCCGTCAGGATCCGCTCTCGCAGCAGAATGAAGGAGTAAGGGACAGACTTATTTTTACCTTTTTAAATTAAAGCGTTCTGTAAGATTACGGAGGCGGTGACAACTGAAGTGCTTTAGAACGGGATTATCGGGCCCGCGAGCAGACGCGCTGATCAGGGCCCGGGGTTGCCCTGTCACCGTTCCGGCGCTCCCTCTCTTCCTGCGCCCCGCCCCCGTTTTGAATATCGCCGTTTCCGAAGCGCCGAACCCGCGTCGTCGCCATTAGAGGGCGACCGTTTTGATAAGTTAATTGGCCTCTTTTTTTTCATCCTGTGGCCCCGGGGGACACCGCGCCGAAGAGCTCTCCTGATTCATCTCAGACCTTGGGGGGACGACCTCGCGAGTAAATCACAGCAAGCGGAGCGGCACCGAAGGTCTTTCACAAAGCGCCGCGATTAATAAAAGAGCACCTCCAAGGTCAGGCCGACGCGAAAAGGAGGGAATCTTCCGGAAGCGCCGGACGTGTGGGGACGCGTGACGGCGAGGAGGGAGGAAGTAGGGGTCACCGCGTCCGGGCACGGGTACTACACTACGCACCATAACGTAAACAGTGACGGATTACTGCACAAACAGCGCTTACCTGAGAGCGAAGGGGTTTAAATCACACTCAAACGTACATAAAATGAGTTATTAATTACATGCTTACAGGTGTGTAACTGCAAAAATACAGTAAATGCATTGATAATATTGCCTCCATTAGGAGTGGTTAAAATGTTCCTTGAATCTAAAGGAGGACATGGAATTTGGAACCGGACAAGGTACCGTACAGAAGCAGAGAAAAGTATGTTTTTATACACTTTGTGTCTTCCCTTCCCCAATGAGTGCTATGAAAGTGTAAAAAATAGTTTGCAGTTTTTGTGGGGTTACAGTGAAAAATGGGCATTAATGACATCATGGACATTACATTACAGGCATTTAGCAGACGCTCTTATTTTACACAGCATTTACATTGCATAACATTACACCATTTATACAGCTGGACCAAGGGTACAACAGTAGTGTCCTACCTAGGAGCTGAATCTGAGACCTTTAGGTTGCAAGACTGGCACCTTGCCCATTATACTGCACTGCCAGCAATGACTAGAGGCCTTACTGCCAATGACAAAAGCGCAATCAGAATAAAAGCTAAGGAAGGGTCACCTTGCGCTCCAGGCTGTTGGTGGTGTTGCTGGGGTTGGGTTTGGGTTTGGGGAAGGCGGCCGTGGCGGACCAGCGGGATGGGTTCTTGCGGGACGGCTCTTCAGGCGAAACGTGGGCCTCAGCGAAAGGGGGCACCAGGTCGGCGAGCGCTGGGTCGCTGCTGCGTCGAACGCGCAGGGGCATGTCTGTGATACAGAGAGAAACACAGGGTTCAGAGCAGCACAGACCACTGACAGGGCCATGTCTGTGACACAGTGAGAAACACAGGGTTCACAGCAGCACAGACCACTGACAGGGGCATGTCTGTGATACAGAGAGAGAGAGAGAAACACAGGTTTCACAGCAGCACAGACCACTGACAGGGGCATGTCTGTGACACAGTGAGAAACACAGGGTTCAGAGCAGCACAGACCACTGACAGGGGCATGTCTGTGATAGAGAAAGAGAGAGAGACACAGGTTTCACAGCAACACAGACCACTGACAGGGGCATGTCTGTGACACAGTGAGAAACACAGGGTTCACAGCAGCACAGACCACTGACAGGGGCATGTCTGTGACACGGAGAGAGAGAAACACAGGGTTCAGAGCAGCACAGACCACTGACAGGGGCATGTCTGTGACACAGTGAGAAACACAGGGTTCAGAGCAGCATAGACCACTGACAGGGGCATGTCTGTGACACGGAGAGAGAGAAACACAGGGTTCAGAGCAGCACAGACCACTGACAGGGGCATGTCTGTGACACAGTGAGAAACACAGGGTTCAGAGCAGCACAGACCACTGACAGGGCCATGTCTGTGATACAGAGAGAGAGAGAGACACAGGATTATTTGATTTGTTTTAAAACCATCCCATTCATTGCAGTCATATTTAACATCTACGTATATAAAAAAGGAATACGTTCCTATGCTGCCGGGCAGTGATGGATTTAACTATGGGCCGTGAATCGGGGGCAGGGCCATCCTGCTGGTGGCGCTGTGATTGGCTGCCGAGTCCCCCACAGGGAGCCTGCACTGATAACGGCGTAGCGGCCGTCTCCCTCTGTCGCTCCCGCGGCATGGGCTGGCAGCGAGGGGGAGGGGGGAGCCGGCGAGGGGGCGCGGCCTTTCCGCTGGCTTTGCCGCGGGAAATGAAGCGACGCGGGGAGGGGGGGGTAGCGGGGGGTACCTGACGGCGCGCCCCGCCGCACTCCGACTCCTGTCAGCTCTTAAAAGCAGGGGGCGGCTGTGACTGGGAGGCCTTTTCTGTACAGCGCCTCGCTCCCAACATGGCGCAGGTCAGGGCCGCGACACCCAGAGTGCTCTCCTTCACAGGAAGACTCCGAGCACTCCTTCACGACTTTAGCGCCGAATACGCTGCATACAGCCGCGACCGTTACTTCCCTCCTCAGACTGCGGCCACCTGCAGGCTTCCAGAAACTTCCCAGTACTGCAGACGATTTCATACTGAAAACAGACCGTGTATTAAAAGATTCTTTCTTTCTTTTTTTTACTGAAAATGAAAGACTGTCTTTCCATTTCCTCTAACGGTTATAGTCATGACAGACTTGACTTTCTCTGAAATGTTTCACAGCAGGGGATCCTATGCAGCCCAGGGCCCTTCAAAGACAAAAGGCTGGGAGGAAGAGAGTGACCTCAGAAAAGTTGTCTGCAGTGAGAAAGTGAATGTGTCTGAGGGACTTTAGTTTCATGTATTTCTTTCAAACTGTATAACGGTTAATGCTAAAAAGGACGTCGTTTCTTCGTGAGTGATGGGCCTAATTGCTACTGAAACGTTCTGTTTAGACAATTTGACAGTTATTTGGAAAGTAAACAATGAGAGTCATTACAAGGCGTAGCTTCTACCATGTTAGCATTGATATGCGCAATGAGGATACGGAGAGAAATCATCTGAAATGTAAATTGTGAATTAGCCTACAACCCAAGTCATAAAACAATTACAATTCTGAAATATCAGCTTATTTGTAGTAATTAGAGTGACAGAGAGCAGTCATCACTGTCATGCCCACCCCACCTCCCCGGCGCTGTCTACTCAGAGCCAATCAGCAGAGGCTCTGGACGTGCTGCAGAACAATGTGGTGCTGCTGGAAACATTGCACTATATACAGTGATCATTTAAACATGAATAAAGACACACAGACCCTAACAGTTTTATATCACCATACACTGCTATCAGTAGCTTCTGTGCATTAATTGAGATGGAAAAGACAGATGAAACAGGATGCCATCACCTGACTAGACATTTTAACCCCTTAGCGCAAGCCCCCTAGTGGCTGGCACATCGGCGTGTCCAGATTGCTCCTGTAATGAACGTCTGAGGAGAATGTCCACTCCTGAGAGTGGAAACAACAAACTCTGTGTTTTAAGCTCTTTACCCTACAACGATGCTAAATAGGGATGTGACACCCCTGGGAGGGTGGAGTGGCAGTTCTGGGTGTGCACCGTCGTTTGCCACATGGACAGAGAGAGAGCGCACCCACACCAACACAAAATCAAATAAACAAACACCTTCACCCTTCCCTCTCACAAGTTAGGAAGAATTTGTTCACACAGGCAGTAGTCAATGTGTGGAATAGCCTGCCAGGTCATGTACTAGAGGCAAAAACTAGGTATTTTCAAGACCAGGCTTGATAAAGTGTCAGATGTGTCAGCAATCCGCAATTTAGATATTTTGAATATATTTGGAGAGACAAAGGGACACCAGGGTACACTGCTTAATTTTTACTTCACAGATCTTTAATAGTTCCATACAACACCCACAGACTTTGTATACTTGTGGTCAAGGAGTTTATCCAGAACACGCATAGTTTTACCAGCTATATGTGACCTCTCAGTAATTCATTTCAAACAGAAGGTGAACAACTTTGTTTTTGCATTTTCAAGATGACTGCATTTGTGGCACTTCTACCTAAATTAGGAACATAATCTAAGCCAGTATTGTAAATGGTACAACAGTCTTGCTTCACTTAAGCCATTTTCCAAGTCTCTGTGATTCGCACATCTGGAGTTATAAAACCTTAATTAGAACACCCTCTAAATGGGTGGGGGTTGGCCAGAATTGGCATCTGCATGAAGGGGTTAACAATAGTTTCCGATCCACACTATTTAAACCACCCACCCCTTCCCACAATGATTTCCAGTACATTTCCCTAGTTTGTGGACAGTTCGTTTTTTTGTTCACGATGGCGTATCAAAGCGGAAATGTAATTGTGTAACTTAATTCTGTGTCTGGGAAGAAATTAGACAATTACAAAAAAGGGCGAGAAGCCCGGCCGTAAAATCCTGGTAATTTTACACCTCTGAATACGTCGTCTCATCCTCCATAAATCGCATTACAAATTGCCAATGCCAGGGGCACATTAACCAGCGTTGACAGGCACGTGAATCTTTTTTTGTATTAAATGAACCTTCAGGGTAGCGCAGGGCGATGGCCAGAAACCTCTCCTGGGGGCGCTCGTCGTGCTAACGCTAATCAGAGACCGTCTTTAGGCCGAGAGAGAGAGAGCCAGGCCCGTCCGCCGGCTCTGAATTAGCCTTTATGGATTTTCTCCCTCTTTCTGGAGCCGGCCAAGCGCGAGCTCTGGAATCCATCGAGCCGGGAACGTGAGAACGAGCGAAACCATGGGAAACGCTCAAATATTGAACAGATGTGGTCGGGCTGGTCACTCGGGGGGATAGGTCTGAGTGAGCACGGGAGGAAGCCCAACAGGCAGTGCTTTTTATGATTTTCTTTCTTTCTCTCCCTATAATCGAGCCTCCCGTGAACAGATATGGAACAAATGCAGAGGTGGATGGTTCTGGATGTTCGAAAATACCAAACGGGTTAGCTGGCTCCAAAACGGTCGGCTTTTTAAAATGAAATCGACCCGCGTGCGACGACCGCGTCTCTCGTTTTTGCTGTTTACGTTTTCCCGTCGTATCTGTAACCGATCATAACGGCGTACCGCCCGTTCCGATCCTGGCGCCTGGGGCACGGATTCGCACTGGCCTTTGCTCTGACAAAGGGTTATGGGTAATGTGCCCCAGGAATGGCACCTTTCATCTCAACATGAGACCACTGCTCGAGCAAAGACAGAGAAAAACCTGTCAAAATCCTGACTGAGATCAAATGTCTAGCACCACTGATGAAGGAGCACAAGACCTAAGAGTTAGGAACATCACCAGTGTAGAACTCCATCAGGCACAGTATGAGTTAATTTATACCGGTATAAGACTGCTAAATGTAGTAGTAGTTGTCATTTCATTACAAATGTCATAAAATAAATCTACCTTCCAGACATCCTCAACCCAAAAAAGCAATGCTTTAATGTTTACAATATAATATATAGAACAATTACTGACAGTCGAAGACTGTTATTTATTATTACTGATTTAACTCCCTACAAATGAATTTCAGCTTAACAAGAATAGTAAAAAAAAAAAAAATCATGTGGAGAGTATGGAACATCAAACTTATGGAGAGGAAAGAGCAAAGAAATGTCACTTTGAAAAGTCTCATTCAAAGAGCATACAAGATGAAGAAAATAAATAATATAGTTCTGTATGGCTGCTTTCTTCGGCCTGACAGTAACGTTTTAAAGCTAAAGCAGGTTTGACACTGTAAATGGGTTTAATGAATGCACTATTTTGTCTGACATTTGAACCTGCTGTGAGCAAAAGCAATTATTGACAATTATCGAAGCGTTCATTCTAAAAACGGCTGCCAATTCATTTCTGCTGTCCAGTCATTGTCCAATGGGCACTTTTCCCCCTTTGGTCAATTGTCAGTTGTCAAAATTGTCAATCAATGGCACCTAGCATTAAGCAAATAGACATTTATAAACGTTGGCGCACTGACAGAAAAATACACTTCAAAATCAAGTATACCATTTTAAGAAAGTATAACTGAATCCCAAAGCCACATTCATCATGAAAATCAGAATGTATTTACTTATTAACTTTAGCCAAGAATACTCAATATATACCCAATACGTCCTTCCTGTGTAATTTTCTCATGTATATATATACAGACATTTTGGCGTAAATATACATGGAATTAAGACTTCGGAGGACTGTAATAGTCAAGGTGTCCCACAGTGCATTCAGGGGGGCACATTATCACAGGTAGCTCATACGCTACCCCCCTTTCCCTCAGCCAATAGAGGCCTTGCTGTAATGCCTGATCGGATTAGCTTCCAGGCCAAATTCGGGCGATCCCGCGCCTAATGACCCGGACGACCACTTAAGACGAGCCGCCCATCGATCTCGGGCCGACCGGGAGGCGGAGAGGGCACTCTAACGAGACGTATGCGTGATCTCCCCCCGCAGCGGGGATTAGCGCCAGAACGCAGAGGCGCAACTCCGCCCCCCCCCCCCCCCCAAAATCCACCGGGAGAGGCCATTTCACTCCCGTCCATTTATCAGCCAGCCTCAAGCTAACGCTCGCGTGCTGTTCGTTCGTCCGGGCGAGCTCCGGCAGGCGCTGGGAGGAGAAACGCACGCCCGTGTAAAAGCTAAGCTGCTGTCTGAAGGTAAATATGAAAAATCAATAGCAAACTCCCCACCCCCCCCCCCCACCCCACCCCCCCCAAACTCTCCCGATGCAGGGCGCGTCACGCACCCTCGCGCAGCTCTGCTTTCCGACTCCATTGTCCCCGGTTTTCAATCATCTAAATTGGCGGGAGATGCGCTCCGTCCTCCGCGCCCGAGTTTGAGCCGCAGCCAGAGTGGCCCCGGCAGGCCGCCGACGTAACGGAGGACGGGAGCGGGGCGGGAATGTTGATGAGGCCGACGCGGGGAGGGGGAGCTGGGCGGGGAGCCGCACGCGGGGAGGGGGAGCCGGGCGGGGAGCCGCACGCGGGGAGGGGGAGCCGGGCGGGGAGCCGCACGCGGGGAGGGGGAGCCGGGCGGGGAGCCGCACGCGGGGAGGGGGAGCCGGGCAGGGAGCCGCACGCGGGGAGGGGGAGCCGGGCGGGGAGCCGCACGCGGGGAGGGGGAGCCGGGCAGGGAGCCGCACGCGGGGAGGGGGAGCCGGGCGGGGAGCCGCACGCGGGGAGGGGGAGCCGGGCGGGGAGCCGCACGCGGGGAGGGGGAGCCGGGCGGGGAGCCGCGCGCAGGTGAGAGCGCTCCTCACCTCCTCTCCTCCTCTCCTCTCCTCCCGGCTCCGGGGACCTCGGGCTCGCCGTCGGCTCCGATTCCGCCGAGGGGACCTGAAGCGTTGCCGCGGCGATGGAACACCGGCTTCGCTTTACCTCAGCCGGCGCGGTCGCCGATCCGTTTTAAAGAGCGGAGACGAACACGGAAGAGCCTAAACCGGGAGCCTTCCCCAACGCTTTGATTTCTCGGCACAGAATAAATATTGATGTGTCTTTGTGCAATTAGCAGAGCAAACAATATATCTGTCTCAGCAGACTTGAATGCCTAATTGGTGTTCAGGCAGGGCCAAGAGAGAAAAACAGACTTTGAAAATGCAGGCAAACCAGAGATTACAGAGCTGCGTGAGGAACAGCAAAAACTGACACTGAGAGTTTGTCAAAGATCGCAGTTTAATAACAAATTAATAAGTACACCTACAGTAAATATGGATGACAGACTGAATGCTGAATTATTTTTAGTTTCCAATTAAGTAAAAGTGTGCATGGGCTGAGAGAGAGAGAGAGAGAGAGAGAGTGGGAGAGAGAGAGAGCGAGAGTGAGAGAGAGTGAGAGAGAGAGAGAGAGAGAGAGAGAGAGAGAGAGAGAGAGAGAGAGAGAGAGAGAGAGAGTATGTGTGTGTGTGCTTGTGTGTTCTTGTGTCTTCATGTGTTTGCACACGTGCAGTATTTGACCCGTAAAGAGAGACTGTTGGAGGTCAGGGGAGGAGGTGTGTTAAAGAAAGAGAGACTGTTGGAGGTCAGGGGAGGAGGTGTGTTAAAGAAAGAGAGACTGTTGGAGGTCAGGGGAGGAGGTGTGTTAAAGCTCTTAAGGCGAGCCGATGGAGGCAGCCTGCTGTGTGCACAGAGCACTGGGCACACCCCGTCAGACCCAGTCCAACCTGAGCACCGCACTCCCCGAGTCACCGGCTCCAGCTCTCCGCCATGCTAGCCTAGCCTCGCATCGCTTAACGCCACCGCCGCTACGTGGGCGAGAGGAATGTTCCGGAGAGCGGCTGGCGCGTCAGCGCTCATGTAAGACTGAACGTGCGCCGCTAGTTAAAAACACCGCTAGTTAAACGTGTTCCACGCGCAAAAATGAAGTTCCAGAGAGCGTCAAATGCAATCCAGGCCGCTGGCCCACGCCGGCGGCTCAGTCACTCTGCTTAGCAGAGGGCGCCAGGATTTCGCGGGTGGGAAAGCTGCGGAAGAGTGCTGTTTTTCAGCCCGTCGTCACGCGAGAGGGGGTTAGCGGAACGCTTGCCCACCATCTCGAGGCGGCGGCTACTTCGGCACCTGCAGTGCCTTCCTCCGTCTCTCTCCCTGGCTCCGTGCTTCAGCAGCCCCCTCCCGAAGGACCGGAGAGGCGGCCGCACACAGCTCCCGGCGTACGGTTCGGCGCCCCCCGGAGGAGCAGAGGGCTATTCACAGAGCCGTGAACATTGGCTACTTTTATCGGGCCTTCGCAGGGCTCAGCCCCCACAGCTGGCCTGGCTTTCCCCCACTGGCACAAACCCCTTTTCCCCACCGCCAACGCCCCCCTCTCGCCCCCCTCTCGCCAGCTTAGGCACAAAACGCGCTCCGCTGAGACTAATTTCCCTCTCGGGTCTCGCCGTTTCCTTTTGAGCCTCTATTTTTGGCTGCTGTTGTTTTTTTTTCTGACAGGGAGAGGAAGCTGAGCGCTTTCTCCGCACACAAAACCAGCCTCCCCCAGAGAGGAGCTCTGAAAAGCCCAGAGTCCCGCCCCCTGCAGAGAGGGGCTCTGTACAGCTCAGAGCCCCGCCCCCTCCAGAGAGGAGCTCTGTACAGCTCAGAGTCCCGCCCCCTCCAGAGAGGGGCTCTGTATAGCTCAGAGCCCCGCCCCCTCCAGAGAGGGGCTCTGTATAGCTCAGAGCCCCGCCCCCTTCAGAGAGGGGCTCTGTATAGCTCAGAGCCCCGCCCCCTCCAGAGAGGAGCTCTGTACAGCTCAGAGCCCCGCCCCCTCCAGAGAGGAGCTCTGTGAAGCTGAGCCCCACCCCAACCAGAGAGGGAACAGGTGGCAGGGAACAGGTTAAGTGCAGGAAGCCAAAACCACGGAGCCAAGATTATAATCAGCAAGGTAAATGCGCGCTGATGTTGGCATGAACACTGCACTTCATAAAAACATTACAACGCTTCTTCCATTAGCAAAAAGGCAAGAGCGTAGCACGAATAAATCTTGCTTACTGAACCCACGCACACGTCTGGCTGCAGATCTTAAGGAAAAATAAATTTGGAACACGCGCTCATGGGTAATTAACCAAGCTGCTTGTTTGGGCAGAAGAGAGAAGCGTCAGGTGGGCCCCTCAGTCAGCGTGGCGCATCGGGAAGCGTGATCCTCATGGGGGGGGGGGGGGGAGGGGGGGGCTAGCCGTGCCGGTTTCAGACGCCATTGTGGAGCGCCTTACGGATCTGAGAAACGTCCGTGGAGCCTCCGTCTCCGGGCGCAAACAGACAGCATTTTCATCACACCGCACTGACGGCCACGTGACCAAACATCTCGCGCACGATGCAGATTACTCTGCGAAGCCGGCCCCCCCTAATCCCGGCTCCTTCCTAGCCCTCTTCCGCCAGAAGCACAAGAGCAAACCAAAAACTAATTTCTCCCGCGTTTGTGCATTTCTGTCTTTATGGAGCAGAATACATATTTTTTTCCCCCCATGGATCTAATCTTGTGGAGATGAAAGCCCTCCTGCAGCAGAAATGATAGGGACTCTCCCCTTATGGCCTGGTCTGAAATTGGCTATTGAACTGCCTGCTCCGTTTCTGATTGAAGCTATCTGCATCACACTGGGCACGGGGCACGCAGTGTGTAAATATGCAAATCTGCACCACCCAGCAAACACACACTTATGAAATAGAGGTCAGCGGAGACAGGGGAGAGACGAGAGAGGGAGTGGGCAAAGGCCATTCAGACTGGTGTCCTGTGATCCGGGACAAAGAGGGCAAAACAACACAGGGACCGGTGTGTGTGTGTGAGTGCGTGTTTCTGTGTGTGTGTGTGTGTGTGTGTGTGCATGCATATGTATGTGCATGTGTGTGTACTGTACGTGCCTGTGCATATGTATTTGTATGCATGTGTATGTGTGTGTGTGTGTATGTGCGTGTGCGTGTGTGTGTGTTTGTGTGTCTACGTGCGTAGGCTAGTTTTGACAGTACACGCTCTGTGTTCAGTGGCTGACCATCTAGCACTCTATGGCAGTTTTCAGGCAGCATATGAAGCTGTGTGTGTGTGGGGGGGGGGGGGGGGAGGGGGAGCTTGAAGTCTTGAAGTGTGCATCTTCGTTTTGAGTGTGTGTGAAAAAAAACACAGCCTCCGGATTTAGCCCAGCATATGCGGGACCAGACTAAAGAGCAGACGCTGGGAGTGTGCCTGGCGGTGGAGCTCCAGCGCTTCCGGCCTCATGTGGAGAGCGCTTGAGAGCCGGGCCGGCGCAGTCGCACTCAGGAAGGGTACGTCCGCACACCAGAACTCACACATCGCTCCGCAACAACGAAAGAGCAGAGAAGCGCGGCCGAACCGAAGCACTTACGGCGGCGGTAGCTGTCGTATTGTCACAGTAGCATTACACTCCATTACAGGCGTCTGACAGACTGTGTGCTACCTGGGAATCAAACCTGTGACCTTCAGGTTACGAGACCAGCTCCATACCCGTTATACTACACTACACTACGCCCCAGTTGGAGTACTCACAGTCATTAGGGGAGACTGACACTTGAATCAACTAGACCTTCCTGCCCAAATCTACCATACCAGCAAGGGCAGATTTATCTCCCAAAAAAAAACACAAAAAAACAACAATTAACCAGGGCATTTTTTAAAAGATTGAAATCTGTTTGCTTGGCCTAAAAAGCGCAGCGTTGTTTATTTAACATTTTCCCCCAGCATTCCACAGCCCTGCGGATTCCTCTGGCCTCCCCAGTGTATTCCTTCCCTGGTGCTAAATCTGCCAGGGAGTCAGAGGCAGATATATGAGCATGTCGGCAGCTCCCGGCCGAGGCCTTGGGCTGCACAGAGATCCCGATCCCATGTAGCCCACCAAAAACGGAGGCTGGTCTGTCCCGTTTGTCAGGCCCGTCAGACACCGGTCAAGAATTTCGGGGCTGCGAGGAGACCCGCTCTCACGCTGTTAAGATCTCAGCTGCCTGCTGCCTCCGTATGCCCTCGTTTCTCTCTCTCTCTCTCTCTCTCTCTCTCTCTCTCCTCACTTGTTCTCTCACGCATGTTCTCTCACACTCTCCCACTCACTCGTCCACACTCTCCCTCGCTCGAGCCATCTCAGCTGCGTGATGCTGCGTGATGCTTCTCCTCTCTCTGTTCGCCTCAGACGCTCTTTCTGTCCCTCTCTCACGCTCACACCATCCCAGCACCCTCTTTCTACTTCAGTCTCTCAAATATCTCCCCCTCTTTCTCCCACACTGTTTCTCCCTCTATGCTGGGTGCATGAATGAGCGCTGAGGAACTGGATTTGTTTAATTTAGGCTGTGGGGTGTGAGGATTAGAGCTCTCAGTTGTACAGACAGACAGATTGACAGACCGGTCCCCACTCACGACCCTCCACTGACACGGCCAGAGTGCAGATGTCCCTGTTTGAGCAGGGAGTGCTAGGGAGCACTAACAAAGGGACATAGCTGCTGTATGAGTGTGTGTTTATGTGTGTACAATCTTTGTGTGCGCGCGTGTATGTGTGTGTGTGTGTGTGTGCATGTGTGTTTATTTGTGTGTGTGTGTGTGTGTGTGTGTGTGCATGCTGTGGGTTTGTATGTGTGTATGTGCGTATATGCGTGCGTTTATTTGTGTGTATCTGTATGTGTGTGTGCAGTGTGTTTGAATGAGTGCGTGTGCGCGTGTGTGTGTGTGTGTGCATGCTGTGTATCTGCATGCGAGCGTGCGTGTGCGCAGTGTGTGTGTGTGTCTGCCTTCGACACAGCAGAGCCAAAAGCACTTCACAGATGAACGCTTGGGGTGGAGGTGTGCGCCGGGGAGACAGCCGCTTTCCAGGGTGGTCTCCATTGATTTGTTTTGTCGGAGCCCTCTTCCGTTCTTCCAGAATACAAATGAAGCCACCGTAAAATTACAGGGACATAAAAACACGCGCGGTTGGAGGAGAACGCGGAGAGAGCGCGAGCTGACAGGGCCACCTGTCTCCCCGGCCCGTTCTTTAACTCACGAGGGGGCAGAAGACAACCCCGGCCGAGCTGCGTGCGGGACGGCTCGTCATCTTAAAAGTACCGTCTGGTGCGCGCGGCAGCGGGGAATACATTAGCATGTGAGGTCTAATGGAGCGTTCCTGTTCACGTCCAGGAAAACAAAGGCTAATAAGTCATTTTAATGGGCTTCCCAGCCACTTTGTTGGCTTGGGCTAAGAGAGCAAACGGCCAGGACGCAGAACAGTTGCGAACAGCGTAATTTCCTACAGGGCCTATTAGAACGAACCCGGATGGGAAATAAGATAAGGCTGGAACAATACAATCAGAACTCTCTTCTGAACATAATGGAAGGCCTGAATAAAAGAAGCCTCCAGCGGCAGGGCTTTGCCCTAAGTGGGCAGAGGGAAGAGCGGAGGGACGGCGGGGGCAGGGGCACTTCAAAGGGAGAAGAGACAGGATGCAGGGATACGTGCGGAGGACTGACAGAGGACCGGCTCTCATACAAATGAACTCTAGTCAACGGCGCACTTCTGTTGTTCTTTTTTTTTTTTCCCCCGCCTTTTTTCTACACACCGCAGGGAGAGGCACGGGGGGGAAAAAAAGGGAGTTGGGGTATTTTGAAGCCTGATTTCGCATTCACAAAGGCTCGGACATGAAAGGCCTTTGTAGTGCGCTTTTGAATAAGGGGCTTGAAACACACAGGCCCTTCTGTAAACCGGGGGACTTTGCGACGTTGTTAATGGTGCCACGGATCTATTATTGAGAACACGAGAACAGCAGAGGGAGAAGAAGCAGGTTAAATATCACCTGGCAGTGAATTAAACAGCGCGACGCTGTGCCGGGGATAACAAAGCCATGCCCCTTTCAAGGAAACGCCACTTCCTCTCTACGCATTGTGCTCGTACGTACCCCGCTAGATTTGAATTAGCGCTGAAATTTTTACAGCGTTGCAAACAGAAGCATTTGTACCTCCCACAGGAAAATGTGATTGTACAGATCAACAGCATGCCCTTACAGGGCCTGGTAAACGGGACAAAATGTTTACATGTTGAGGCCTATAAATTTAGCCCTGCAACTCAATCCTCTAAAGTGACGGCTTGTTTGTTTTGCATTGATTAAACCGGATGACGCAAAGAAAAAAAAAAAACAGTCGTCCGTTTAAACGAATGGACCTCACCGAAAACATTACTGACTTCCCATGGCCCGTCCTGAGGGGGGGGGGTATAAATCACCTCCTATCCATTCAGGGGGCAAGACCCTCAAGTGCTCACTCAGCTCCAGCAGTGCATTAATACCGAAGCCTCAGACCAGCTGGCAGGCACCGTCGGACATGTAAGTACACAGGGCAGCCCAGAGGGGAGCGCTGGAGGTTGGCGGGGGAGAGGTCTGATTGGACGGTCTCGCAGGGCGTGGGAGAGCAACGGGACTCTCTGACTGGGTCACGGTCGCCGGTGGCGGAGAACGCAGGGAGTCAGAAAGGAGCGGGGAGCAGGACTCCCCACACAGGCACGACTTGCTCCGCATCGCATGGCACTCCTACTTGCCTCGAGGGGGGGGGAGGAGGAGTGGAGGAGTGGATTGGGGGGGGGGCTTCACGCTCACAGAGCTTCACACTTCATTTCTGAATCGGTTTCTTGAACATTTAACGGTGTCAACGGTTACAATAATTAGCGGTAATAAGCTTTAGATTAAATTGTGGCAGTTTTATGGTTTTATGAGTAATAGGCGGAATTATATGAGCTGGACGCCCGCTTTGGAGCCGCCAGCCCGGGCCCGCCCCGCCCGCCAGCCCCCCGTTTTCATTAGCGCGAGAGGGCAGGCCATAAAGAGCTGACATACCTAATAAACTCCACTCTAATTCGGGCTGACAAAGGCAGTTCAAGGCCCTCAGAGAGATTCCAAGTGTCTTTTGCCCTTGCGCTGAATTGCCAGCCGGGTTTGAACGATGAAAGCCGCGCTCTCAAGCCGAAAACGCGCCCCGCCGGAACCGGGAGACCGCCGTGGCACCGCGTGCTCGCTGACGGACGCGCCGCGAAAACTAGACCCCCCCACCCAAACAAAAAACCCAGCTTCGGTTCCCGTTTCCTTCCTCCGATACCAATGTTCGCTAATTTCATTATGCTGTTCGCCGAGTGAGAGATTGTAAGAGGGGTCTATTGACAAAAATAAAAACTAGAGATGAGAGCTAGCGCGGCTGACCCGGCGGCAGCCGAACCTGTCTGCAGCTCAAACCGAGCCCGCTAGCCATCCGTAACGGCCAATCGCCTCTGGAGGAGCACCGTCAAAACGAGCCGGGAGGGAAAGCCAAGGAAACGATCTCAGACTCCTCGGAGCTCGGTAACAGATTTCGTAAGGTTCCCCAGTCCTTTTCTCGTTTGTTTTCTTTTTTTTCCTTCTTGCAGAGACCCGGTGACTCACGGCGGCGCTGAGCGCGCCTCCGCCCGCGGCGTCCCGGGCGCTCAGCGGAAACCCGTCGCTCGGAGCGCGGCGGGGCGGACCGCGAGCGCTCGGGCGCCCCGTCGACTTCCGCGCAGCTGCGCTTTAAGCGCGGGGGGGGGGGGGGGGGCCTTCCGGAGACGCGCCCGCTGGCAGGATTGATGAAATGAAGCGGGCCGCCGCTCGTAGGTGTCCTGAGCTTCCCCAGCGGGCGGCTGCTTTAATTGCGGAGCTGTTCTGCCCCGGGAGGGGGGGGACGGGGGGGGGTATCGCGCACTCCCGTCGCTTCGATGTCATTCCCGACCGGCCCCGGCGACCGTGCGCTCCCGCGGGCGACCGGCCGCTTCCCCCGGCTGATTTTTTTTAACCAGCCAAACGCTCTCTCTCCGCCCCTGGGGGAGCTGTCTGTCTGGGAGCTGCTCCGGAGCCCGGTTACGGTTGCCGCCCTCCGTTCGGGGGCTCTGCTATAACCAAACGGCCAGAGAGTTGGCCCGGGCCGGGCCGGCCAATGAGCCCTCTCCAGCTGGGCCGCACCGGCACCACCTGCCCTGCCACACGGGTGCATAAACGGCCATCTGAGTGTCTCGGGGGGGGGGGGGGGGGGGGGGGGGTTTGTGCCAGGTGGAGCGGCTAGCACAGCAGTAAAGCATGCTGGGTAAAGGGAGAGAATACGGTACAGCAGCATTGAGGCTAAGGGATCCGGGAGGGGGGCCTTCAGGAGCACTGAGGGTCAGGTTAATTAACTGCTCGTGCCTGTAGGGGGCGCTCTAAGCTTTACTGCACAACAGGTTTCAATGCCAGTTTTGCCGACTAAGAGCAAATAAAACACATAAAAACACTTTTCCCAGTGGAGGAGGGGGCTGGAGTGTGGGAGTGAGAAACACAATGCTGAAAGAAAAAAATACACCAAAATATTCCAGCTTCATTCAACTCCACTGCTTTCATTTGTGTTAAGCGTCCATGTTTTCATAGTTTCGTGTTCATAAAAGTTCCATTGCCCATTATCCATACAATTATGAACAAATTACATTCATTACGGCAATTTACATCTCATCTCCAATCCAATTATTATTTCTTGCCTGGCCTCAGCAGCATGTTCTAATATGAAAATGTAAAACGCTCTCAAGATCCGAGTAAAACGATCGATAAAATCCAAGCCATTATCAGCCCAGATATCCATAATACTATGCCTCAAAGCACAAGCGTGAGAGGTAATGGCAGTGCAATTTGAGTCCTGATTTGTGTTATTGCCATTCCTAAATGCGCTCGTACGCACTGCGCCGGGTTCAGCCTCCATCCGCTCGCAAACAGCCCTCGTTTTCTAATTCGGCGTCAGGAAAGATCACCCGTCGCAAAAAGCCGCAAACAATGGAACTTTCTGGACAAAACGGCTTGACACTGACAGCAGGCCCGGCAATTTAGGCGGCCGAGCTGTCATTTTGAGGCGGCGCGCATTCGTTTAAATGCGTTTGGCGGTTCGAGAAGAGAAAAGAGTCCTCTTTCGGGAAAAACAAAGCGATAAAGGATATGGCCACGCAAGGGCCAACTTTGCCAAAATGTTCATATGAGGCGGTAGAGCAGTTACACAGCGAAATGATTCAACTCAAACAAAGAATTTACGCGAGCCCAATATGGTTCCAATACATTCTACAGGAGTAAAAAACATACTCTGACGCAGCTGGTTTCACGCTGAACATCGCGCACACGTCGAAAATGGCCACAGAACACCCCGAAAACCCCGCTCTCACACGTTTTAAGCTTCGCTCATTTCACGCTAACAGCCGCATCCGAGCAGAGCCGTGCTACGCCTGACTTAAATCAGAGGTTCCGCCAAGACCAAAATTACCGGGGCCCGGTCCTCACTTACATCACAACCAAGGGCAAACTGGGAACACACTGACACCCATAGACATTCCTTTGTACGGCGCGAGAGGCGGTGAAAGTCCCAGACACACAAAGGGCCGCTGAGACACGGGAGGAAGGACTGGTTCCTGCTGACAGCAATCGCATCACAGAGTCCTCTTCACACGATCGGCCTGCCCAGCCCCAGAGCCCCCCCACCGGCCTCTTCCTGAGAGTCATAAAAAAAGAATCAATAGTTCAAAAGGGAGCCCAAATAACATCTGAGGCATTAATTTTCTATTACTCCACTGGAGAATGGAGAGAGAGAGAGCGAGAGAGAGAGAGAGAGAGAGAGTGCGGGCGAGCGGGCGAGCTCCACTGTTCTTTGAAGATACCGGCTTCCAAACACATGCTGATTTCTTTCTTATTTGGTCTTTTTTTTCCTCCATGCTCAGTGAGTACTTACATGAATCTCAAAAGCCTCATAAATAAATGAGGCTCACAAAGATTATATATTTTTTTGTAAAAAGTGAATGATCTTTCTACAAAGGGAAAAATAGCATGGCATCTGCATTCTGATAAAACGAAATTCAGAGCATGTTGCTCGGCCTTCAAGTGCTTGTGGTAAGGAGTGGGGGGGGGGGAGTGGGGGGGGCTCCACAGTGGCGTACTTATCTGGAATTCCTAATGCCCGCGCTCCCTAAACAATGCCATGAGCCAATGAAACCTGAACCTCTGGCATGCTCCAGAACATGAGCATAGCCTGGCTACCACAGTATGTTCAGCTCAAAAAATATGACCTCTGTAGAAAAAGGAACAGGAAGGAAAAATTTTTTTACTTCCTGTTCCTGTCCCCACGGTCCGAGGGCCGCTCGATCCGCTCGTTCGTCTCCACAGCCAAGGGCTGAGCCTGGACACCGACGGCATGTAAATCTGACATGGCTCTTGCCTTCAGGACCTCCATCGCTCTACTGTAGAGAGAGAGGTGCCTGGAGACGGTGAGTGGGTGTGAAATATGATACAGAGGGAAAGCTCGTGAATGTGATGGGTCATCATTACAACGCCGAGTGGGATCTCCAGACAGGAGCGCCACCAGGGATTTTCGGCCCCACGAAAACATCTCAGGTTGGGCCCCGCACCCCCCTCAGAAAATGCAGAATGCAATTTTTTTTGAAGTCCCTTCTCAGTCAGGGCACTTGGAGTCATCCTAACTCCCCCCCCCCCCCATCCCCCACCATTACGCCGCCCTGGTCTCCAGGAGTCAACCAAAGCAAATCCCACTTTCCGCGACTCCTGGGCTGGCTCAGCGCGGAGGCTGCAGTTGGCTTGATAAGGACGGAGCTGAGCTTCGGCGCACGTAAGCCGTGATTGCTCTCCTGGTCAGGGCTTATCCAGGTTTGTGATTTTCGCAGAGGCAGGATGAGCATCCCCGCTCGCTTCCCTGGACGGGACGCCCGACCGCCCGCCCGCCCGCCCGCCCGTCCAGAGGACCGTAACCCCAATCCACCCTCGCGCGCCGTTAGCGCAGGGACGGAGCGCGCCCCCCTGCCCCAGATAAGGCCCTCGGTCGGGGGGAACGGCGAGCCGCTTACTGGTTCTGAGTGCGGACGGGGTGACCTCGATCTCGCCGGCCGCCGGGTAGGGCTGGAAGGCCGACGCGTTGCCCGAGCTGAGCTCGCTGCCGAAGATCTCGGGGCTCTGCGTCCCCGTGGAGCTGGCGCTGGTGCCGTCGCCCCCGTGGTGAGGGTCCTGCTCATCGTACACGGCCACAAGCTGAGGAGGGAGAGAGGGAGAGAGAGAGAGAGAGAGAGAGGGAGGGAGAGAGAGAGAGAGAGAGAGAGAGAGAGGGGGGGAGAGAGAGAGAGAGAGAGAGAGAGAGAGAGTCAGTCTCAGGACCATAACTGGAACAAACATGGCTAATCTCACAGCTACTGTTTGGTTCCTGCATTCTCCACAATCAGGGCCACACACTGAAAGGGAAAATGTCGTCTGTCATACTTCCACACAGGCAGAGCACTGACATGGTTCTGCACTAATAGGAACTAACAGGGAAATGCTAACCCTCCCCCCCCCCCAAAAAAAAGTCCAAAGAGTCCAAACTAAGCCACTCTGTCAGGCACTGCCCCCGTGCCCTGGCCAAGACTGTGCCATCTTCAACAGCCCTCACAAAATGAGCTTTCTGCCTCCGGGGAAAAGACGACCGCGCTCAGGTCTCCACTCCGCAGACTCCATTCTCACAGTTTTCTGAAGGAACTCTGGCGCAGGGATAATCAGTGCCAGTCAGGGCTGCTCCTTGAGGGCCTGCGTGGGCGGGGGAGAGCGGCGCAGGTCCGGCTCGGCACAAGTCTGCGGTCGAGCCTTCGCCGGCTCTCCTCTCGAAAACACGGCCAATCGTTTCACGCCGACGGGGCGATTAGCCGCCTCCCGCCGGCTGCGGGCGGAGACGCGTGTACGCGGGGACGCTCCGGCAAACGGAGCGCCTCGAGCCGCACGTCAGCCGCCGCGTCGCCCACAGCGGCCCGTCCGTCCGTCCGTCCGTCCCCGAGCCCAAGAGCTGGGGTCTGCCGCACGAGCCGCACTTTCAGAGCAAGCTGACTCAGCACAGGCAGGCTCAACAGGCAGGCGCATGCACACCAAGCCCAGAACAACGGCCGTGTGCAAACCTGCGGTTTGAGAGGTCGCTCTCTGGAAAGTATACAGTTTAGTATGAACCCATAATGATTCTTTTCTCATTCGTCTATCATGCCGTGCCTGTTGAAAGAATAATCTTCTGAGGCTCTGCAAGCGTGCGTGTGCGCCCACCTACTAGTCTGAGCGCGTTGTGAGCATGTGTGAGCGTGCACACGCGTGCGAGCGCGTGCATTAGCGCGCATGAGCGTGCGCGTGTGTGCCAGCGTGTACGTTTGTGTCCGCCGCATTACGTGCATCAGTACATGTGTAAGACCGTGCGTGACTGTGTACGCACCGTGTGTACGCACCGCGTGTACACGAATCCGCGAATACGCTTGCCTGTCGGCGTGCGTTTGTGCGGTTTACCACCGGCACCAGTCACACGGATTTTTAGCGAGTCTGTTTCCTGCATTTCAGATGACATTCGCCCGGCCTCTTTCTCCGGCGGCGTCGACGTACGCCCGGGCCAAAGAAACGGCGTCTGCCTGAGCAGGGGGGAAACCGAAAGCTTTTCACACGCGAGCTTTAACCGCCTCTCCTTCCGGTACAGAACCTGCGCCCCCCGAGCTGCGCGGGGTTATTACCGTTTCACAGAGAAGCAGAGCAATCAGCGTCCGCCAAGTTACCAAATAACGCTCCTTTTATATTAAAATCAGAGGCTCCGAAGGAGAATTTGCTTGACATTTCCTTTATTACAAAGCTTCAAGGCCGTGAGTGCTGTTTTGCGTAGCTTTTATGTTCGGCAGATACATACGAAGGCTGTTTCTGTGAAGGGGTGTTGGTAAGTACATTTTCCCAAACTGCTTGTTGGATCCCGCTTTTCCCAGGATGAATTATTCCGCTAATCTGGACAGTTTATCACATACAGTGAAATTTAAAATGACAGCTCGACTGTGTGGTTGTGCACACATGCATGTGTGCGTATGTGTGAATGTGTGTTTGAGAGAAAGAGTGTGTGTGCATGTGCGCATGAGAGAGAGTGTGTCAGAGAGAGCGTGTTTGTGTGTGTGTGTGTGTAACAGAGAGGAAGAGTGCATGTGAGACCGTATGTGTACGTGTGTGTGTGACAAAGAGAGAGAGAGGGTGTGTGAGTATGTGTGTGTGTGTGCACACACGTTCGCGTGTTTCTGTGTGTGCATGCGCCTGTGTGCACGCAGGCACTGGGAGCCAGGTAGGGCCTGATTTGTAGCCCAAACATTTATGAAAATTTAATCAGTCATTAATCCCTGTTTATGCGGAACGCTCGGTTAGCTCTTTCTGCGACGTGCTAAAAGCCCAAGACCTAGCGATACAGACAACGGACTGCTGCAGAAGGCACCATTAGCGGCCTTCAGCAAACAGTGCAAAAAAAAAATACTAAATCCCAAAAGCAAACAGATACTATAGATCTTCAATAGTTCACATTTAATTCAGAACAACTCTTCTCAGTCACTGGGGAGGCGGGGCGCCTGCCTCGCGCTCACACACCCTGTCCCACACATAATCAAATGGACTCGCATTTATCCATCATTCAATATTAATGTCTGCTTGAAAGGCCCCGTTTTCCCCTAAATCGACTTCGGCGCTGAATACTTAGTGAGCCTCATGAAGCGCCCAGCAGCTGAGACCGTCTCTGGTCTCTGAAGTGCATTTTCAGGTCAAGTTTCCCTGCAGCAGTGCCGCTGGAAAGCCCCGCCCCCCTCTCTCACTGCTAGCACCATGACTGTGTTATTCTGTACCACAGGAGGTTAATTACAGCATATCGCCTCTTTCGCTGGAAAGTTTCTTGATTTAACGTCTTAGGGCAGGTGACACAGTCTCTCCCCGGCAACAGCTGAGCTCACCACATGGAGTTCAGGTTCCCTTTGATCTTTCACCCGTGACTCACCGACAGGTAGGATTATGGTCCGGCCCTGGCGAGAAGCTGCATCAGGCCGCGAGAGCATGGCGTAATCGCTAACGGCTCGAGACGAAGGCTCTGCTCGTTACGCGCTGAACCCTTCCCTAGCCCCCAGCCCCCAGCCCCCCCCCGCCCAGGCTGTAATGCCATTGGCGTGAATCCACGGTAAGAGCGGCTAATGCGCTCCTTAATGACACAGACAGCCAGCGGGGGGGGGGGGCAGTCGCTGGACATGACCAGGCCCGGCCGTCAATCAGAGAGAGCTACACCCACCTGGCTGTCTCTGCTACAGTAAATATTTAATGTGGGACAAGATGTTGCTTTAATGTGGGACAGTTGACTGACCCTCCCCAAACACACACACGCACACACACACAGTGCTCCTAATTCACTGTCGGTGTGACTCACACTGAGGGCCCAGTTGAAAAAGTGTTGCTAGCGTCCAGAGTGTGAGCACAGTGGGAATGTTCATGTAGTTCACTCATAATGCCCAGGCCATTCTGCTATGTATGTGTGTGCGTGTGTGTGTGTGTGTGTGTGTGTGTGCATGTGTGTGTGTGTGTGTGTGTGTGTGTGTGTGTGTGTGTGTGTGTGTGTGAGTGTGTGTGAGTGTGTGCGCGCTCGTGTATGTGAGTGTGTGCGTGTGTGTCTGCCTGCCTAAACATCCCATTGGCTGAATGAGCGACGCAGGTCAGAGTTGTAGGCTCTCCTCTGGCTCAGCAGGAGCAGGGCTGACCGCTGGGGGTCAGGATTAATTGAAGTGAATCGGTTTCACGGATCAGAGCACCTTTTCCCGTACGGCTCCGGGTCCAAACCTGACTTCCCGCACTTACCTCCGCAGCCCTCTTACAGCAATATGAAAGCACTTACAGTAATGCCTGGGCTCCAGACCTGGGATCTTCCTTACGGCAAATGACCAAATAAATAATGAAGAGCTGACGCTGGCTCGGGTCGAACAATGAGAAAAGCCGCTCTCTAAAGCCGCTCAGCAAACGCCAGGCTAGCCAGATCAAATGCAAAAACTGGCCAAACTGGTTCACTTCAGGCAGGTCAATAGCTTTTCTGTGCGGTAATCCCATGAGCGGACTGCTTCGCTCATTCGATTACAGTCAACTCCAAATTCCTGACACATCTGTTCGTTTTTATTTATTTATTTTTAAGCGTAATCCTCAAGGATGTAGCTAATGCTCGCACAGTCATAATTTTGCCGGACACTCAAATGACGAGGGCGAGAGCTTCCGGAAAGTTCTCCAGTTTTATTTGTTCACCTTACTTCCCATATCGTTTTACCACTCACCCTCTAGCGAGTGGGTTTTATCTGGCACCGTGAACTTACACATTTTCTGAGTGCAAAAAGTCCTGACACGCTCGAAAAAAATAAAACATTTAAAAGTTTTTACAACTATTTCGAGCACAGCTCGAGACGCGGCACAGCTTGATAAGTCAATAAGGACTGCAAGACCGGTGTTTTACCCAAGAGCTTCTCGCATGCTGCATTTACAACCATGTTCTTCTTATTAAAAAAGCCATGCCATAAACCTGGGCCGCGGTGCGGTGAAACAGATGTTCGGGAGACTGAACTGAGCCGCACACTAAAACCCCGAGCCGCGTGAGGCCAGCTGCTTAAGAGCCTCGGCGCTACAAGGCCACTGGGCACGAGCGGTGTGCAAACGGTTCCTCCGTTCCGATTGGTTCCCGGTGCGTCGGCAGTGCGAGTTTCCCCTCATACGGAAGGCCTTCGGCGTGCTGCACACACACACACACACACACACAACCGCTGGAGGAAACACTTCATTACCCTCCCGCCCACGCGCTAAAGAGCTACAGCGCTCCGCGGTTCACATCAGTCGAGCTCCCCTTCGTTCGTTTGCGCGATAACATGGCGATAACAGCGCACTGGCGTCATCCGTTTTACGTTTTTCGAAGTCGATAATTTCAAGTTTTCCGAACCGGCTTTCCGCTGACGTGGATCGGCTCGCCGCAGGGCCGGGAGCAGCCGACGTTTCCCTCCCCCGCCCTCGTATGTGCGCAAGGGGAAGACTAGCGCAGATAAGGACTCATCCACTGCGGGTATTCCGCACACTCAGCCCTAACACAGTGGGGTCACGCGGGGTGCGGTGGTGGGGGGATAATAAAGATGAATAATAACAACAGGCTGCGTTTTTGAAGCTCATTTTCACACAGCGCAAAAGCATTTGGTGAGGGGTTACGCACCTCCACGCCACTAGCGGGCTGGACCGGCCTGGGTGATGTACAACAGCAACGTACAGCAGGGTAATTCCATGGAAGGGGAAGGTAGGAGGCATACATACGGCCAATTAAAGTGGGGAAGATTGAAGGGGCGTATTAAAGGGGACGTGTGGGGAACAGGGGGCTCCGGGCCCTTTCTCACGAACGCCCTCGACAAGAGCTGGGCTTCGTCTCGCCCCTGCAGATCGGACCGCGGGGCGAGAGCCGCGTTCTCGCGCCTGAGAGGGAAGGGGAAGGCGTTAATGTTTTATGAGAGAGCGAGCCGCGCGGCCTGCACGCGCTCGGACGCGCCCGCAGGATTCTGGGAAGGCGGCCCAACGCCCGACCCCCTGCCCGCATTAAGCAGCCGGTGAGCGATGGAGACTCGTGCTAACGTGGCGAGCGGGGAGCTCTCTCAGGCCGCACGCTCTCTCCCAGCGTACTACTCTAACCCCGTCGCCAAGGCTACACTCCACTCTCCCCCCCTCTCTCTCTCTCTCTCTCTCTCTCCCTCTTTCACTCATCCTTCAAAATTCACATCATCCTTCTCGGCCATTCATCATCATTTGGCTGCCAAGGGCACAGGAGGAGTAAATAATATTGCAGAAGGAGCCCATTTGAAATCTGTGAGACCCGCTCAGTCAACAGCTTCCTCTGCAAGCTGGAAGGACCTTGTCAGTGAATGACAGGGTAGGCCTGCTTCTTTCTCTCTCTCTGTGGATCTCACTCTCTTATTCTCTCTCTCTCTCTCTCTCTCTCTCTCTCGGTCTCTGAGGAACTGACGGCTGACGCTGACACGCTAAGTTAAGATGGCGACCCGACCGGACTTCTCCACCAATAATGTAATATACGGGGCGTGTCCCTCCCTGTTTGATAGGCTCCAGGCCCCAAGCTCCACCCTTTGCTGTAGAGTCTGGAGCCCTGATCAGTCAGCTGACCTCCCCACCCACCGCGATGCAGAGGACTGTTTGTACTGCCCATTTAAACCCGCTGGGCGTTCAGCGGTGAGCATCGGGCTTCGCTTTGCTCAGCGGCGTGGTCAACAATGGCCCATTAGGGCCGCGAACCCGCAACCTCCTGGTAAGTAAACTTCCAGAAGAGCGACGCCACACCGGCGATAAAGTTTGCCTCCTCTCCCATCTTCTCGGACGTCCTGAGGACAGAGCGCTTCCCAGAAATGCCTTTTAGATGCCAAGTGTCACTCCCTGCCATTTTAATTTTTCAGCATCCGATCCATCCATTATTTCAGTTGGCAGAGGAGCCGGACTCAGGTACCACGAGCGCAGCAGGGAAGTGCTCAGCGCTGTTTCTTCCTCGTTAAGGTCATGAAATATTGAAACAATAGGGCCGGTTCGAAGGCTGCGGGCGCTCCCGACGTCTACAGCGCCGGCGCTCAGAGCCGGATGAATATTTCAGCAGCGCCACCGCGGCAAAGCTCACGCGGAGAGAGAGACCGCCCTCAGCAACGGGAAAGTCCACGTCGACGACGGGGGTCAGCGGAATTCGTGGTGTCAGTAGGGTCTGCGTGACCCGCGGCTAGCGCTTAGCGTGTCGGGAAGAACGCGTCAGCGTTTCCCCCTCGCGCTCTCGGGACGCACACGCGCGTACGCGTAATCCGCACGAGCGCAGCGAGCGCGTTCCTTTATCGGCCTCGCTCTGCAATCTCCTGAGACGGGACGCCGAGCAGCGGGCAGTCCGGAAAGGAGGAGGGCGGCGCGGGAGGAAAAACGCACGGAGCAAGCGAAATTCACACAGACTAGCGGCTCGTCCTTTAAAATCCGCGCGGCGGAGTCGCGGCTGTAAGTCGCTGAAGTTCCCCTGAGCTCTGAGGCCGGAGGGGGGGGTGGGTGCATTCGCACACATTATAGGGGTACAAGAGCTACCCACGCTCTGCTCACCCAATGGAAACTGTAATAAGCGCAGGCTTTCTCTTAATGCAATCAACCTTTGGTCGTTCTCGCCATTCCGGTCCCGTTTGAAAGCAAACAAACAACCGCCCCGGGCGCATCAGGCTCAGCAGAGTGAGGCGAGCGGGACACGCGAATGCAAAAGCAATTACACTGTGAGGAGAGCGTCGCACGCTGTGCGGAGCTAATCGAGTCACAGTCCACTCTGCTCATTAAGAGGCCATCGGCAGGCCGCCATTTTGAAACCGGTTCGTTTTTTTTTTGTGCTTTTGTTTTCCCCTTTTTCACTTTTCTACCGCGCTGGAAACACAGCAGCAGAGCTCGGCTCGGAGGCAGCGTTTCTGCGTGCTTTCCTCATCCTTTTGCCTGCAAAGCGTTTCTCTTTTGTTGTTTTTTTTGTTTCGATAAAAGGCGAAGCTTCTCTGTGTATGATACCCGCCCGCTCGTTCTTCTTCTCGAGTCCGTGCTTTATTGTCTGCTGAGAGGCTTGTTTCTCAGCTCCTTGCGGACGGGAGAGTTTAGCGTCTCGGGGCTAATCGGCGGCGCTCCGCGCGAGGCGGAAGCGGACGCCGCGGGGTTTTCGGCGGGCCTAATACGCCGGCGGCGCCGCGGGCCCGCCCCCGCCGCCGGCGAGCTTCGCCGAATTAATTTCCTTCATTAAGTCCCGCGTCTTCGCAATTCATCTTCCTCATCTAAATGCGGCTCTTAAAAGCACCTTCAGGTGTCGTTCCGGCGAAACGGCTTTCACGAAATGGAATCACGCCGACCGGCCCGCCCCCCCCCCCCCCCCCCGCTGTCCTTAACTCACTCTCGAATCTAATCGCTTCCCGAAGGCTAATTCTCATGCATCCGGCGCCGCCGCTCGCCTGCGTGCCCGTCTCCAACCGTCCGCATTAGCATTCAGAGGACTCTCAAAACGCAAACATTAGGAAAATACATAATATCGTAAAAAAAAAAAAAAATGGCGCTCCGGAAAAAAAAAAAACGCCCTTCAATCCGTCGTTTGACATGCGCGAAAGCCGGGGAAAGCAATTAAAGCCTTCATCCGGGGACGACGTCGCTGGAGAGGAAAGCACGTTTAAAAAAATAATAATGCTAACTCAGACTTAATTCAGATTTCGAACCATTTGCACCTCCCTGGCGCTGGCGGTATTAGCGGAGGACCTGCAGCGGGGGGGGGAGAGGCGAAGCCGCAGCTGCGGGCGCGTGTCCTTGACGGAGGCCCGGATCATCAGCAGCATGTAGAGCACGCTCCGCGGCCCGAGCGCCTGCAATCAGCCGCTGATTGGAGATAGAGAAATGCAAATGCCTCGGCCGCACGCTCGTACCCCCCCCCCCCGCACACCCCCCCGTCCCTCCCCCGAGTCCCCCCCCGCCCCCCCGTACCGCTAACAATTAGAAAAGGGGCTCCCGGTACCCAGCGAGCGCTGCGGTCCTGAGGAGAATGCCAAACTCCCGGTGTCTTGGGTTGAGCTGGTGAGAGACACAACATAGCGCCATAACACGGACACTGAGAATCACTGGAGCGGACGCCCGGACTGGAGAACGGTGTGAGTCCGGGCACGCGTGTGTGTCTGTCTGTGTGTGTGTGTGTGTGTGTGTGTTAAGGGGAGGGCTCCCTGAACACACTCGCTTTAAGACCTTCGGTCTGCGTACTGGGAGGTCACCCGCAGGGGTGCGGTAAGACTTGAGCAACGTGGACAGTCGTATAAAACGCTGAGCATGCTTTTATGAGAGAGCATAACGCCACAAGCTCCCAACTGTGACGCTCCGCGATTCTGAATGAGCCGTTAAGACAACGCACACGTGCGCACACAGCTTTCACCCAGCTGGTTCCAAACCACAAAGGTGTGAAGCGGTGAGCAGTGCACAAGCCCGCAAAGCCCCATTAACCTGGAGCGGCGTTTCCAAGCGCTGTGCTTCCTTCCTCTTTGTTGCCGCCTGCAGGAGGGAGAGAGAGCTCCACCGGCCGCCCCCTTATCTCCGGGAGCCACCGGCGGCCAGCCTGCCTGCTGGCCTTCGCTCCGATACGCGCGGGTTTCCGCGAGGCCGCTACCCCTTTGTAACCGCGGAACGGCCGAACAATAGCGGAGGCGCGGCTCTGCTGGCTCTGGCCCCGCAGGCTGATCTCAGGTCAGTCTCCCGAGGCTCCTGCCCCTGCTATCGGGCAGCTGCAGGTGCCGGCAGACCTGATCTGAGGACAGGGCCTGGGGCGCGGGGACGGCCGCCTCCTCTGACAACAAACCCCGCCCCTCCTCTGCGCCCCCCCACAGCCAGGATGGCCAGGCTGCACTGCCGCCCCAGAGGCCTGTGGGTCATCTCCTTAGCAACACTCACAGCTGAACCAGTCAGCCGGCCAGCCGCGGCGAAATTCTAAACCAGGGGAAAAAACTGGCCATGCTTCAAAATGTAGATTTTGTCACCACCATTGACTTTGGGCCATCAATCCTTTTCGATGAGGAAATGTCCTTTCAGTGATTTAAGTGCCAACGTAATTATTTGATTCACTCACTGCGTTATAAATGCCACATTCCTGCAAATGAATCACCGTCTGAAGTCATAATTACATACATTATAAAAGCAGAAGATCAATATTTTCATGTGGGCAGGGTGACACGCGTCGGATGTGAATTACTCCCAGGTCGAGCTCTTCCAAATTCATTTCCTCATCCTGAACGAGGGGGTCCCCCTGGAGCATTTTCTCCCAATTCCCCGACATGTTCTAGGGTTTAAGAGCATCCCTACCGTCTCCTACAAATACAGACCCACATATAAATGTGTACCCTCTGCACCACAATTCACATTTACAGCACAATAACAAAGAGCTTTGACAAAACGAGTACAACAGCACTTACCGAAACACTTAAAGTGAGGACCTAGATATTATTATACCCTGTTCTGTGTCTGCCTATATACCTCCATTTATCTCTAAAACAGAAATGACAGTCCCCGCTGGGTTGTATGTCCCTGCTGGAAGGAGATGTTAAAGCGCATACATACTGCAGCGTGTGCCGATTCGTCTGCTGGAAGACGAGCTGAGGCTTCCTTCAGGAACAGCGGGCTTGCCCGGGCCCGTCGGCCCTTCCTGTGCGTCCGCGCCTGGCTCAGGTGATCTCCCCGGCATTTAACCTCGGCCCAGCCGAACAACCGACTCCCTTTTCAGGAAGGCGGGCCCGAGCCCCGGCGAGCTCTCCCGCAGACGGCCGGCCGCGCGGGGGACGCGAGCGAGACAGAGCGTGACCCGGAGCTCCGGAGCGAGCGCAGGCGGAGGGCCGAGCGACAGAAGAGCAGCGCTGAGGCGACCGGCAGGCTAGCAGCGCAGGGCGCGCCGTAAAACAGCAGTGCACTGCTCGAGGGGAACTGTATACGCGAGTCCATGTATGTGTGTCCGTGTATGTGTGTCTGTGTACGTGCCCAGGTTATGGGGTTTCTATCCTTCAAAGAGAAAAGCATGCAGTGTCTCACTGTGTGTATAAAAATCGTAACCTGTGGAAACGGCGAGCCGCTCCATGCATTTCCGTTAATGAAGTAGTCAACGGTGATGCTGCACAGGGCGCATTCTAGTGACTCAGAAGTCTGTTGAATTTCAGGAGCGCCTCAGGGACACAAGAGACAGAGCTGGGGAGAGGTGTAGCACTGTCCTTGAGTCCCCCGCAGCGCACACTCACACACAGCTGCCCAATCCCACAATGCATGACTGCAGGCTAAGTGCTAAGCGCCGGAGCGGTGAAAAACCCGCCCGTGCCGTCAATCATCTGATGTGCGCGAACCAATTAAAAGATTTTCTCTTCATATACAAATGCCATGATTGGCTCATATCAGTGAGCAGTTGATGACACAAAAAAGCTACACCCACTATTGGGTTATATGACTGTTATATAGTGAAGCCTGACTGCACTATCACCAGTGAAAAATATCTACCCAGTAAAACAATCTAGAAGGTTCCCTGTACAGTAAAAATGGTGTTTTTGCTCTGAGCACAGCACAGTCTACACATGCTGCAATGTCACTGATGAATACAGAGTCCATGGCCGTCAGCCAGCCGAAGCTTTCTTGGCAAAGCTTATTCATTTGAGGAGACAAAAGAAGCGGACCTGATCCGGCGCTCCGTCCTCAGAGCGACCTCCCCCCTCCCCCCCGCCCCCCCGCCCCCCCACCCCCGAAGCTCCTTTTAAACATCATGCCGCTTGTGCCCTCTAGTGCGCCGCTACAGCACCGTGCCGCGCGCCCACGCCGCGCCTGTTACAACGCGCAGCTCCCCCCCTCCGCTCATGCCCACAGCCGCTACATTTAATCAGCCCTCTCATTACCCGCAGCCTCGTCCCAGGCTTCAGAGGGGAAGCGGAAGGTATCTGTGCGCGGGGGACAGGCACGGCAGTCCGGGAACACAAACACGAGGCCGGTAATCTGCCACTTTCAATGCCGGTCAGCCAGGTAATTAACTCAGAGCAGATCCCGAAACCCGCCTCGGCCTGCGTCCTAACAGGCCGCGTGCCGATCTCGAAATGCGACGTGTCGGACGGTACGCACGTCGTGTTAGCAGCGGGGGCGTCCCGCGGCGTGGCCTGTGGAGCGCTTCCCACGCGCGAGCCGCAACGTCGGCTGTTCGAACCCGGCCACCTTTGTCGCATGTCTCTCCCTCAACTCTCACTCCCCGCTCATCCTGTCTCCCTACACTGTCCGGTCTAATAAAGCTGGAAAATCCACAAAGTATAATGTTAACATCATTTATACATCACTCATGTTTACGTACGAGTGGCACGCATCAGAGTGAACGTGTTATTCAGGTGAGCCGCGCGTACGAGAAGAAGACTCTGACTGGAAACAGACTAGCACACGGCAGACTGGAGGCTACGCTGCACACAGAGGGACTCGCGCGTACCAATCATTTCACTGATAGCCTTTTTTAAAAGGTCATTTCAAATGACACAGCTCAGGGGAAATGGCCTGCTTTACAGTCGCTCCCGCGGCTAAAAGGAGACAAACCACTGCCGGTAAGCATTTTTGTCTAGCTAAATGGGAACAGGACTACTTTGCCATTTAAAAGGATGATGGGACAAGGTCTACTTCATTTGTCTGAAAGCGCTGGCAAATGAAAGCTCGAGCAAACGAAAAGCTGTAAAAAGACACGGTGCCTCCAAAGTGGAAAGATTTATCAAGCCTCCAGCATCCGGCTGAGCCCCAGCAGATTCTGTCCTCCCAGAAAAAAAGCTTCTTCCTTTAGGGCGACGTACAGAAGTTCAGCTTTCGTCTGATCGGTGCGCTTGCATGCACGCTCGCATTAGAAAAAAAACGAAAATCTGCTCGTCAATCTGCAGTTACAGCGAGTGATTAGACGCATTAAATTTTGTGTGCTTTTAATATTTGCACCTATAATGCGAACACATGCCGATCCATCTGTTTCGCAGCTGTAATACTGCGGTGGGAGGGCAATTACTCTCAATACTAAAGATCTGTCAATGGTTTTTCATACTCACGATTACTTCTGAGTTAACGGCATCTTTTAAAGACGTTATTGGGTCTCTTTTGACAGAGAACTTACAATAGAAATTGAGTTAAATTTTGAGCCTAAAAATATACAGTTCAGTTCATGCAAAATAGTTCACTTGCACACTGTTAGAGAGAACCATCTTATCGCGTAGCGACACTATCTACAAAGCAGTCGTAATGTGTACAATGTGTACAACTCTCCACTATCGCATGGTAATCGGTGGCCTAATGTGCTGTAAATCTTTGTGTCCTCCCCTCTCAAACTTTGAAGGAATTTTCTAGAGACAAAAACATAACAGACTAAACTAGCTGGCAGACATTTTGTCAGTTCAGTGTCATACAGGCATTTTAAAATGTTCAGAGAAATCCAGTACAATTAAAACAATTGACACTGGCATTAATTCATTTCCTGACACTGCAATAAATAATGAAGATAAAATACATGGCATTTAATACTTGTCTTTTATCTTGAGAATTTGGAATACTCTCTAGTTCCCTACGCACTGTATACCATTGACCCCGCCAACATCGCGTGGTCGCTGCATTTAATTGGTACTGCGGCACTTCAAAAAACCAGCACCCTAAACAGAGATAGAGAGACGTTCAGGAGCCCAGAGAGAGAGACAGCTTTGGCTGGTGTCCTATCCCAAAAACAAAAACAAAATACCTCAGTGTGTAAACAGGCCACACGTACTCAAACGAAACCTTGGGGCGCACTTCACAACAGACTTAAAATATTTTGTCCGCCACTGTTCGACCCCACCATTTCTCAAAATATTTTCAATGGGAACATGAAAAATGACGTGACACCCCAGCGACACCCCCAGTGACTTCAGCGAGGGCTGCCACTGTATAATAACCCTAATTATTCACTATTAGCACGCAACCGATTTACTGTTGGATTGACTGACTAATCATTGGGCTCTGAAACAGGGGGATCTTTCTACAGCGGCCTGTATTCCTTTCACGGCGGGTGGGGGGTTGGTGGGGGGGGGGGCGGTTGGGGCAGGGGTTGGTTCGAGATAGCTGTCCCTCGTGAACCGACTATGGATCCTGGCATTGAGGAATGTAATTAAAGATAGTCCTTATCAACCCAGTGATGGATGAAGTTGTGGAGGCTAGCAGGCACGGCCTCCTTCTCCGTGTTAACCTGCGGGGGGGGACGTCCGGCTTTGTTTGGAGTGGCTTGAGTGAATTAAATAAGGCGGGAGTATGTTCCCATGACGAGGGCCCTTTTCAGAAGTAATAATATTTGTGTATGAAGAAAAAAAAACACACTCTTCAGAAATCTATACGGCGCTTATAATGAGGACGAGGGTTATTAGGTTTTAGGTCACTGGGTTCTCAGGCTGGGAACAGGCCGCACGCATGCACGCACGCACACATACACGCACGCACGCACGCACACATACACGCACACACATATGCACACACATACACGCACACACACATGCACACACACGCATGCACGCACACACACATGCACACACATACACGCACACACACATGCACACACACGCATGCATGCACACACACATGCACACACATACACATACACACACATGCACACACACACATGCACACACACGCATGCATGCACACACACATGCACACACATACACGTACACGCACATACACGTACACACATGCACACACACGCATGCACGCACACACACATGCACACACATGCACACACATACACGCACACACACACATGCACACACACGCATGCACGCACACACACATGCACACACATACACGTACACACACATGCACACACACACATGCACACACACGCATGCACGCACACACACATGCGCACACATACACGTACACACACATGCACACACACGCATGCACGCACACACACATGCACGCACATACATGGACACACACATGCACACACACGCATGCACGCACACACACATGCACACACACACACACATACACACCTGGGCTACCAGTAAGACTGGACAGCAGTCAGCACACTCATGAACTCCAGCATCAGAGACCTTTCAGCCATTTCACAGGGGCACTTACACTGCATATTACACTCACAAAGTGAACGCGAAGTCACACCAGTTTGTTTGCTTTTGTTTAAAAAAACTAGTTTAAAAACTATTTGAAAATAACAGGTGGTGGAGAAAGTAAAAGCGGCTCAATGACCCATTAAATAACGAAGATGAAACCATAGTCACTTGAAAGTTATTTTTAGTTTTTAATGTTATGATTTTGCTGAGGTGATAAAGCTAACTAACGTTTGAAAAGGACTCAAAGCAAGCACGGAGCACAGCACATTGCACAACCACAATGCATAACGAATACCTACAGAATTCTTAAGGGAGCCATTTAAAAACATTCAAAAAACTGCTCTTGAGAAGGTGAGCAGACCACACCAAAGTTACCGCTATGAAATCTGCAGCTCGTACGCGGTTTCTAAGTCAATCAGCCCGACCATCGGAGGACAATGAAAGGGGAGTCGCACGGCGGTCAGGTTTCCCCGCGCAGCTGTAAACAGCTCAGCGTGCAGTAAGAAAAACAGGAGGCGATGCCGTCGTTGGTGTGAAGCCCCCTGACACGCGTGGCATTCTGGGGTTTGGCTCCGTGTGAAGGGGAGAGCCCCGTCGGCCTGTAATAAAGGGAGGGGCTGTGCGCCAGGGCCGGGAGCTGGTGACACCGCACAGCTGTCTGAAGCTCCGCCACGCCTCCTAATCAGCGCTAATTGGCACCTCTGCTGACAGGCAGGAGTCTGAACTGGCCACAGAGAACCCCCCCCCCCCCCCGCCCCCTCCGGTCCCGTCGGTGTGGGCCCCCAGGGGCAGGGAGCGGGGGCTTGGCAGACGCACTCTGCACTGGCTTTGTTGTCTTTTTTCTCCGTCCACCTGTGTGTGTATGTGTGTGTGTGCGCGTGTGTGTGTTTGTGTGTGTGTGTGTGCACGTGTGTGTGCATGTGTGCGTGCATGCATGCATGTGTGCGTGCATATGTGTTTGTGCATGTGTGTGCGTGTGTGCGTGCGTGTGCAAGTATTCTGACTGAGTCCATGTTTCTGCCATTCCGAGTGTGTATGTTTCTATGATCTCCTGTATGTAACTTTCTGATTCTGTGAGTGTGTGTCTGTTTTCTGTGATTCACTCATTGTTGGTGTGAGAGAGAGTGTGTGAGAGAAGGTCTGTGAGTGTGTGTGAGGGCAGAGGGACTACCACCACCTTTCACAATGGATTTCAGTCTCTTTTATCCCTTCTCGAGGAGGATCGTTCATGGCTAATGAATCCCTAGAACTTTCACCCAGAGCAACTCACAAAGCAACAAATCAGCAAGGACACTGCGATCCATCAAATTAAGATTAGTGAATTGTAGGCCTATAAAGGAAGCTTAAGTAAGGAACCTTTGCAGCGACTCGCCCGGGATGAATAGCGTGAAAAACGTCCGGGCGGAATCAGACTCGCATAAGCACCCACGGCCCATTCAGACGCTCCCGCCTCCCACTCCATTCGAGACATCCTCCAGAACCCGCTAAATGGAACACTTTGTTCAGCCCAGCACGCTGAAGCAGAGCGCAGGCCTTCGCTCCTGCGCCGCGGAGATTCACGCCGCCGTCCTTCACCATTACCGGGGCGCATCCGAACCACTCAAAGACGGCGTGTTCAGAGGGCCGCGTAACGAGCTCGGATCACAGGGCCTGCCCACACTTCATTTAAGGGCCGCGCGATCTGTCCACCGACAGCAATATTGCTGCTCGGAGTCCGGCGCTTCTCCCCGGGGAAGAGGAAACTGTACCTCTAATAAACGGTCGGAAAACAAAAGAGGAAACACGATCCCTGCAGCGAGAAGGAAGTGCTGTAAGCCCAGCGCAATTAGACGTGAAAATATTTGGCTTGGCTCTGGCGTTGGGTCTTGCGTTTCCCTCGGTGAGAAAGGCAGGCGGTGCTGATGGTGTGGGAGGGGAAGTCTGAAATGACAGACTGAGGGCAGGAGCCCGTAATCCGGGCGCTAAGACTGTAGGCGCTGTCGGGCGATGGCGCTGGTACTGGGCCAGCCGAGAGAGACCCCGTTCAGCTAATGGGGCCGTGCCCAGGACAGCAGCGGCCACAGAGGGTAGCAGGCGTGGGAAGCCCCGCCCACACACAGCTGCGAGCCCACACCCCCTGCCGATACTCAACACGCCGAACCCCCCACGACCCCCGAACCCACAGAAACTGAACCTCAGAATGTCACCAGGCACCGGGGGGCACACCAGACCCACACTATGCAGGCTCCCTCTAGGGTGAGATAAGCTTTGTTGATTGCTCTCTCAAACATGCGCTTCAAGAGTCAAAATCAATTCACCGACTTTGAAACCAGCACTGCTTGACTTTCATTAAGTGTGTGGTTACTGGCATCGGGTACAAACTCTAGTGACCAGGCGGAAAAAATAGTTTTCTAAGTCTTTAAATTTTTTGTCACGTTTAATGAATGACAAGAACATGACACCCTTTTTATTTAATGTATAGTAGAATACGAAGTAGATATGATTCTTGAGATTAAGGCCAGAGAGACTCAAGTCCCCTCTACAGGACATGAATCGCCAGGTCTTGAGAGGATATATGGCACATAAGAGTTTCTGGGCCACAGGAAGACATATGAAACGTAAGACGTGTGAGTGTGTTTGTGTGTGTGTGTGTGTGTGTGTGTGTGTGTGTGTGTGTGTGTGTGGAGGAGCTGACCCAGGGCTGCCTGGCTGAGTCCCCACATGGCCTGTGTTCACATGGGCCCCAGCAGAACCGAAGGGCCCAAGCAGGCCCAGACGCTCTACACCGCTCTCCCTTACTGTAGGACTCGCCTAACTGTATCCATGCGGGGAACAAATCTATAATTAGCAATCAGCGCATAATGGCCTCCTATCAATTTCATTAAACTGTCACAATGGGGGACATCTGCTAAGGAAAACTGGCTGCCTCTGCCAGGCTGCAACTGCAACGCACATGATATGACAAAACAATAGTCTCGGAAATAATTGCAGCAACATTTATACATTAACACATGGAAACTTTTCTGGATTTAAAGGAAGACATCTACACAATGACAATGACACGGGGGACATTGTAAATGAACAATGTGTTGCCACTGAAATTAACATCCTGCCAGAAGTCCATTATTAGCGAAGCTTCACGCAGGGTAGCGGTAACAAAGACCGCCGCAACTTCCGTCAGACAAAAATGATTTGAGGGAAAAGAAGAGAGGAAATGACTGCGTGCTATGCTGATTGAGGGAAGAGGTGATGGCAAATTGCTCATTTTGATTGAACCTTTGGGCCAGACAGTCGTGAATAAACTGGCCACCTGCGAACAAGAGTGACGCTTCAAGCCATCGTAAGCTGCTGGATCAATCGTGCACCAACGCCGACTTGCCGACTTCAGCCACTATGAATGGTTGGAACGCAGTGTGTGTATGAACGTGTGGCTTATTTTATGCCAGAAGTATCCATAGAACGCTGCACCCAACGATTCCCATTCACTGGAGATGTTGTTCACCCTGGGTTTTTAACAGGGGGGTCCTCAAATGTACTGTTTTGGGCCTCTGGCCATACTTGATGTGCTATGAATATCTATAAAGACATTGGAAACTATGGAAAAATACAAAACTTTTTTTAACTTAAGATGGGGGTCCCTTGGATGCCTTTGAGCCTGGGTGGGGGTCCCTGGATCAGAAAAGGTTGGAATCCCCTGCTGTACCCAATCACTTACATCCCACAGGTTGTAGCTGCGCATACAGGAAACGAGTTTTCATTCTAACCTCTCTGGTTAAACAAAGGTTTATAGTCTCATAAGAAACCCTCCCCCGCACAGCAGAAGTTTTAATGAGGTACTACAAGCACGCTGTGCAAGCATCTATGTTCCCGCTCCCGGGTAGGCGGGGGTGGGGGGATATGGGAGACAGCAGAGTGTAAGTCCCCCCCCCCCGCCAGGAGCAGCAAGTCCCCTAATGGACCGTGTAAGACAGAACAC
>CM077287.1:34825915-34860915 GCA_039654925.1 Anguilla pacifica | reverse complement strand
GGGACACAAAGAGCAGGAAGAGACGCCCATTAAAACTGCTGCACAGCTGTGCCCTGGAGTCCACAGAGCCCACACAATGCAGGCCTAAGAGGCACAGGCACACACACACACACACACACACACACACACGCACACACACACACACACACACACAGACACACACACACAGACTCACACACAAACACACATACACACACACACACACACACACAAATACAACACAAGTCCTCAAAACACAATGCAATGGGGAAAGCCGGCATCCAACAGTTAGTGTGGAGGGAGGGAGAGAGAGAGCCAGAGAGGGGGATGCATAGAGAGATTCAGGGCATAGGATCTTCAGCAGTGGCAAACAGAGCGAATATGGAATGGACAGCACAGTCTGAACGTGGAGAACGGCACGAAGCCCAGCGAGCAGAGCACAAAACCTCAAGGCTACTAATGAATCAGCCCCTATGCACTGAGCGACCCCGCACAGATCAGCAGGTATAACGGCCCCGCACAGATCAGCAGGTATAACGGACCCGCACAGATCAGCAGGTATAACGGCCCCGCACAGATCAGCAGGTATAACGGCCCCGCACAGATCAGCAGGTATAACGGCCCCGCACAGATCAGCAGGTATAACGCGTGCAGGCAGGGTGCCGGGCCACAGGACCAGAGAGCCCGCAGCTACCCGTCCTCTAGCGCCGCGTCTGTGGAGATGTGCCGCGAGTTTACAGCGGCCAGGGGCCGGGGCCGCCTCCCCCCCGCCGCTCTCGCCCGGCCAAGGCTAAACGCACTGCTTCACTGGCACAGTAAAAACAACACAACCGCAAACCATTCTGCCTGGGGGGGAGATACACGTGTGGGATTAATGAGGGAATATATGTATTAGCGCTCACTCACACAAACACAACATATGATACAGACCCAACATGTATACAGCTACATATGAATGTATTCTCCATATGAATGTATTCTCATCAATCTCTCTCTTACTCTCTCTCAGACACACACACACACACACACACACACACACACACACACACACATCTTTTTTCAGAGGAAAGTCAGACTGATTGTCCCAGACAGTGAGGGCATTGTTCCCCAGTGCTTCCCATTACAGAAAGCAGTGGATTTTTATGGGCCTGCTCTGCAGGAGAGGGGTCTCCAGGAAGCTGGTCTCACTCCAAAGATCACCTCCCCCTCTTCCCCACAGGACCCCCCCCCCCCCCAGGCCCTGGCCATAAAGCCGGGGATCGCGCCTCACTGGGCCCCGTGGCCGAACGCCATGCCCCCCGGGCTGGACGTCAAAGAGCAGAGCTGCCAGAGAGCCAGGTATGAAGACAGAAGCTGGGTCTCAGTGATTAACTCCGAGTTCGGGAGTGCTCCGCCCACTGCCATTCAGGAGGGGGGGTGGGGCCACATGCGGGGGCGGGGCCAGCCAGAGTTACACACACACACACACACACACACACACACACACATGCACGCACGCACACACACATGCACACACACACACACACACACACACACACACATGCACGCACGCACACACACACGCACACAAATGTACTCGCACGCACACCTGGGCCGGGCTACACTCCTGACCGAACGTGATGAATAAAGTGGTACAAAGCACCGCCGCTCACCCCCACGGCTGAAAGTTTACTCTGAGAAAGCGGTGATTTAAAGATGAGAGGAGCCGGGGAGGTAAAGAGCCTCAGCTCCGCGTGCCAGCTGAGCTCCAGCCCCGCTCGGCGCCAGGCTCGCCTCGGCGCCGCGACGGCCGCCTCGTGGTCTCATCCGCTCAGGGCGCTCCCCTTAGAACACGTGTTCCATTAGCAGAGCGCCGCGCTACACTCTTTTACTCGTTAGCATGCGCGCGGAGGTCAAGGAGGAACGGCTCATCTGTGAATAAAATGAAGTCCGCCGCCGCTAGGACTGCTAATCCTCTGAATCTCATTATTATGATTGTTATTATTTCGAAGCGGCGGGCGACTTTGCGGACCGTCTGACGGGGGGAAGGAACGGCGCGGAGAGCGAGCCGCGTTTTCTCGGGACGCGCGACAATATGGCCGCTCGTATTGTTTCCGGCTCTCGGCCGCGGCGCGTGGGCGGGAGCGTGAGGCCGAGCCGATAAACGTGCGGCCGCCTCCTTCCCCGGGCCAGAAGGGAACAGCTTGCCTGAGGTCCGGTCATGGCGCCGCCGCGTTCGCTGCCAGCGGAGGGGGCGCCGTCAAAGAGGAGGCCGGCCGCCCAGCTAGGAAAATGCTACTTCGCCAGCGTGTGCCGGGAATTCCGCTGTCGGGAAGAGCGTTTCGGGAGCCCGGCGCGTGACCTCAACCCGCGAGGGACCCCCGCCGGCGATTTAGATCGCGACGCTCGCCTCGATCAGCGACGGAGGGGGGTTTCGGTGAGAACGCGTTCCCGAAGGCGGCACTCGAGACTGTTCTCTTCGAGCTTACGAACGGGAGCGCAGACAACACCGCTGGATCCGAGACGGACATCTCGGGTTCTACACAGACCTAGGCAGACATCTGGGAAAATGGAAAAAGATATCTTTACACCCCCCCGAGGAAAAGCGGTCGCAAAATCGCGCCTGAATAATTCAGCGAAATTAATTCGGCGAGAGCGGGGCTTACAGGAGCACGTTCAGCGCTAACCGCTTCGCCTGGCAGACCAGAGGGAAGGACCCCGAGCGGGAGAGACATTCTTCTCAGTCATTTCGCAGATTACGCTCCTCAGCTTTGCACCGTCCAAATTCAAACCCCCCCTCTCTCCCGCCCCCCCTTCCCCCGTGAGGAGATATCTTTATGAAATCAAATTAAAACACCAAATTTCATTCTGCCTCGGCTGACAGGTCATTCATCAACAGGCCGCCGCGCTCAGTTCAGAGAAATGTCCTCTTTAATGTTCCCGGAGTCGCCGCGGCTTCCTAAAACAATAAAAACAGACCCCGAGAAGCAAAATCAAATTGCGTTTGCGTCCGAGCTTCTGAAGACAAAGAGGACTGTCGCCGGCAGTTTAGAATCGGCGGCAGGGGCCGGTCTAGCTGCAGTGGGGCCTGTCCGCTGCCTGTCGGCGTGGGACAAATGAAAAGGCGGGCGACGCGGTGAGGCTTCTGAGTGGCGCTGGGCCTTATGGACAGTTTGAGCAGACTGATTAAGGACCCGACTGTGACAAAGGACCATGAAATGACTTACCTGCATGATTAAAGCCACAGGAGCCAGACGCAGCCAGGAGCAGGACCGAGAAAAGAGAAGAGAAATGCGCCTTAATCAAGATGGACATAAATACACTAACACACACACACACACACACAAACAAACACACACACACACACACACTAACACACACACGTACACGCATAAATACAAACAGACACACACAC
The DNA here is from genome assembly GCA_039654925.1 of Anguilla pacifica. Lineage (NCBI taxonomy): Eukaryota > Metazoa > Chordata > Actinopteri > Anguilliformes > Anguillidae > Anguilla > Anguilla pacifica. The sequence goes on along the minus strand of CM077287.1, from coordinate 34,857,542 downwards.
ACACACACACACACACAAATACAAACAGACATACACACACACACACACACACACACACACAAAAACAAACATACACACACACTAACACACACACACGTACACGCATAAATACAAACAGAGACACACACACACACACACAAATACAAACAGACACACACACACACAAATACAAACATACACAACACAACACACACACTCGTACACGCACAAATACAAACAGACAACACACAAATGCAAACCGACACACACACACACACACACACACACACACAAAAACATACACAACACAGGCGCACATACACGCAGAAATACAAACAGACAACACACACACACAAACACAAAAACAAACAGACACAACACACACACACGCACAAATACAGACAACACACACACAAACACACAAATACAGACACAACACACACACAAGTACACAAATACAGACACAACACACAGACACACACAAACACACATATACAGACACAACACAGACACACACACACACACACACAGAAATACAAACACACACACATACACGCACTCGCGCAGACACTCACAAATAAAAACACAAACCAACATGCTGCAAACATTTTTTTTTAAAACGTTAACATTTTTTTAAAACAACGTCCTGATATTGCGACAACTGTCGCAATTTATTTAACTTGCAATTTTCTTTTAAAAGTGGACCGTCTGATGTGCTGTGGTATCAGGGCTGCCGCCGATTCAGAGAAACGGACAACCAAGATAAGCAGACCAGTAACCCAGCCTGATCTTAGAGCGATGCAGGGAAATCATTTCAAACACCTGTGTGTAGACAGGCAGCAAACACTGCCTTAGAAAACAAGACAGGCTAATGCTGCTAGAGGAGAGAGACAGACAGAAAACCTTTCACGCTTAAAAAACCAATACAGAAATGCTGTTATCGTCTCATGTATTCTCCAGTTAGAGCACGCTTTGATTTCCCAAAGCAACACTGCTCTATCCACCATCCGCCTCAATAATACACCAAGGCGGCATGTACAAAACCAAGAGAGACAGTTGATGCAGCATGCCAGTAATCTATTGCATCAGTAATAAGCGAAGATTGCATCTCAGAATTTAATGTGTCTTAATTGATCTTAAACATATTGACTCCAAATTGCTTGAGGAAGAAAAAACACCAAACTCGGTCTCGGTGCAGCGTTTGATGCCATTACCAGATGATTGTTGATCTCAGTGAGGTTCCTTTCAGTTTTCACCCCGTGAATTTACAACCTATTGACGTCTATCTATCAATATTTTATGCAATAAAAGGCTGGGAGAGCTTTTAAACAGAGCATCCAGGGAGGTGATTTAAATGCAAAATGTTCTACGCAGGAATTATAGGCAAAATTATTTAAAAAAAAAAAAAAAATTTAAAAAAAAAACAACGAGCAAATGAAAGCAGATAAGTGGCTACCGTGAAACTGGATAAAACGATGCGATGGTTGTCCTGGCAACCAAGACTGGCAGCGCATCTAACGAGGAAATCAGCAGCAGTGGGGAGGGAAAGAGACACGAACATCTGCAGAGAGGGTAAGTGCGCGGGTTCGGAGAGACGCCGCATTTCCTCAGATTAAAGAACGGGGCCCCTTGATTAGAGGCTTCTCCGACACGGGCTCTCTCCGCGGTCGTCTCTCCTCGCGAGCGAGACATCGGGGACGGGCCCGGGCGGTCCCGCGGGGTCCGCGCCAGCGCGTTCCGGCGCCGCTGATGATTCCGCGTACGCGCGCGCCCATCAATAATTCAAATCTGAGTAAACAAGCGCTTCGCGAGCCCTTGAAATACGCTAACGGGGTGCGCGGGGGTGTGTGGCGGGGGACACGAGAAACGGCGGCGGGGGAGAGGGGGAGACGATCAGAGAGCAGGCGCGGAGGGGAGGGGGGGGCGCGCTGATCAATTAAAGGCGGCGGTAATGAAGCGCCCCCCTCGTCTCCCCCCCGCGAGAGCGCGAGGCGCAGCGGCAGATTGGCAATCCCCATGGCGACCGCGCTCCGCGCTCGCCCCCTCCGGGAGAGAGCAAATGTGTTTCCAGGCAACCCTGGATCATCGTCTGTTGTGACAAAAGGGAAAAGAAGAAGAAGGGGGGAAAAAAAAAAACCCTGTCAGAAGAGGGTTCGAACTGCATTGTGATGGAACTGAGAATACAAATGAGAGACAGGAGGGGAAGCCATACCCCCGCAAGAAGAGAGCGAGGGGAGAGAGACACCCGAGCCAAGCATGGAGCACTTGGAAGGACCTTAATTAACCCCTTCGCCAGACGCCAAATCTGGCCAATCCTCGCCCATTTGGGTAGTGTTCTATTAAAAGCTTTATAACTCCAGATGTGAGCGTCACAACCACTTGAAAAATGGCTTAAAAGAAGCAATATAGTTTACAATTTACAATATTAGATTATACTCACAATTTAGGTAGAAATAAAGTGCCACAAATGCAATTATCTTGGTGAAAATGCAAAAAAGAAGTTGTTGTCCATTTGTTTAAAATGAAACACAGAGAGCTCACATATGCAAGGTTATATAACAGGTTAAACTACAAATCATAAACTTGTGGACAAAATTTGATGGTGATATGCAGAACTACTGAAGATCTATAAAGGGAAAAGTAAACTGTGTATCTTGGCGTGCTTCAGTCTCTAAATCTTATCAAAATGTTTGAATTGTGCATTGCTGTAAATCATAACATAACCATATATTTCTCAACAAATCAACTGTTTTGACTAATGAAACACTTTTGCATGATTTTCAAGGGGGAATTACTATCGTATCATCAATATAGTGGTCTAAGACATCTTGGGGTGCAAAAACCATCTAAAACCTATATAAATGTGCCCCTCTATGATGGTTTAAGATGAAACATTGATTACATTGAAAAATAATGCAAAAACATTGTGACACACTGTGGTACACACATGGGAATATGTAATTATTCACTCTCCGTATGCGTTTCTGTACTTTACATACATTATCCAAGGGACATTTTACATTACTCTAGCATATATCAGCCCACAGAATAAGTATTTTCCATACACAAAGTGACAAGTATAGCCCATGGAGATAATAATACCCCATATTATATACAATAAGATTACAATAAAACAATATTCCACCATCAGAAAAATGTTGGCAAAGTTCTAGCTCCACAGTGCGCCATAACATGATCGAGCCACCTATGAATGTTTACACTACAGTGTATGCCCGTATTAGAGAACATATGGGGGAACATATTAATAAAGCAGCGGCATTTGGAGAAGACTTACATCAGTCTTGCCTGGCCAGCGGCATGAGAACATAATGTTTTAACATGCTATAATTGCTGTGTTCCCAGTGGACGTGCTAGTTCAAATTACCAACCTTTCAAGCTAAAACAATTTAACAGAAGAAAAAATTACATTAATTACAAAACTTGTCTCTCTGAAGGTCTCTCCAGGCTACAGCGACGATATGTTCCGCAATCTCACAGGCCAATGCATATACTGTCAGAAATGGGCAGTTTAACGAGCATGCCTCTGATAATGTTTCCCTGTGCATTTTAGACAGGGGTCCTGAACACTTTGCTAACCCAGCACTTCACGAGACTCCTCCCGTCGCTGGATTGGCTGAGCGCTCGCCAACATGAGACCACGATGTTTCCATCTTCCCCACCGCTCAGTCCAACACTAGGCTGCACTCTAAACTTCTCCCGTCCATAGCACAGTGCTTTGTGTCCAGAACCTTGCTGTGCACACCCATTCAGAGCACTTCAGCAACCCAGAGGGTAATAAAACGCTCCATTTCAGATGCACTCTTACTTTTATAAGTGCCCCATCTCAGCCATCTTGAAAACTTTCCTGTGGGTATGTGTCTCTCCCCCAGCATAAGACCAAGTCACCTGTGCCAATAGTAACTAAGGTAACACTGCAAGACTGCTTCACACCCCAACGAGCTGTTGACCCAGTTTAAAAGGGGGAAGGTGGGCATCTGAGGCCATATTATCCACGTGAAATTTTGTTGAATACTGGCACTCCAGCGTTCAACAGGTACAAAAATAACTAATACTTAAATTAATGTTGAAGTTACAAACAAAACTTTTGTGCATTCGTACATATTCGTCATTGGGATGGTCTTACAAACGAAGATCACAGTTTAATTGGTATTTGTGCTATAACATAAACGGTCTTCTTTCTTCTACGGTGCAAAAATACATCTTCTGAGGTTGATGCCTCAATTCAATGGTCAGTGTGAAAGGATGCAGCATTGTTTCAGTTTTGTGCTGCTTTCTGAAACAGATAAAAGTGATGAGACTTGGCTAACGCCAACAAGTGGCTAACAAATGTCCTTCTATTATTTATGTCAACAGTGTCTGCTAATGGAGTCCGATATAGCTTTTGCCTCTCTGAAGATTTACATGTGTTGCTGTTCCTCATTTTTACGTGGCTTACTAAAGAAAGCTAATGGCTAAAGCTGAAGCCAGAACAGCCGCACACAAAAGGCACAGCTATTTTTTTCAAATGTATTTATTAATTTCTTTTTTGCAAAACTGTGGTTTGCAAAAACACAATATTCAAACAGTCACATCTCCAGAAATATTTACTCAGTTTTTCAAATATCTAATTTTGTAGCTCTGATTCTGTATTGAGGAAATCATGAAAACATCACAAAGACATGAAAACATGACAATCATATTTTGAAACGCATATCCAAAGTATGTGCTTGGTCACATATGCAAGAGTGCAGTATGCAGGACCTCTATAATTTTATTTTATTCACAGCTTCTATTGGCACACATCTTATATACGACTGGGAGACTGGATGAAGAAGGACCTTTTCAGTGACTTTCTGGTGAAAAAATGACCGTGGACTTAATCATGAAAACAATTTATGTCCTTGAGTACATCACATCCCCAAGGTATGTATCTGAAAGGTCTGCAAAAGCAATGCATGAGCAAGAATAATACTTCTAGTACAGTAGCTCTGCGCCAATGGGATCCCAAAACTTGTCCATCACAGCCGTAATGTTGAGTGCTCACACAACCTTCAACATAGTGAGCGTTTCTCTCTCTCTCTCTCGCGCTCTCTCTCTCACACACACGCTCTTTCTTTTTCTCACTCTCCCTCTCTCCCCTACTCACTCAGTAACAGGCACACAGACACAGCGAGACTTGGACACACAGAGACACACACACACACACACCCACACACACAACTCAGAGCAATAGCACATGCTCTCACTAGGTTTGGGCACTTCAGTACTCAGACACTCTCATCAGACCTCAACATTAGCACTCTGGAGGGACCCATCTGGGTCATTTCAGAGAATCATTTCCCATGACGGAGCCCAAAGCTTAGCCAACAGCCTGGCTCATTTTCAAATAATTGTCCCTCTCCTGCGTTTTCCCTCGGAAAATAAAACATCATTATGTGCAAAAAAAAATAAAAACAAAAAAAAATAGGTGCGCCTTTTGCGTGATGCAGAAAATGTCGGGAGGCACTAAATCTTGGCATCTGCATCGTTAATTCGGTGTTATTCTTTCTTCCATGTGTGCCCCAGGATGCCAGCTTCCAATTTCAAAATGGCTGCAAATTGTAAGCAGGTTTTTCTCATGGCTGCCCAATCCTGTTCCTGGAGATCTGGGGTCTGTATTGCAACCCTGATTTGGAATAACTGATTCTGCTAATTAGCAGCTCAATGATATTTCTAGGTGTTGAATGAAGGTGTGCTTTGTTAGGGTTGGGGAGAACACCTACAGGATACTAGATCTCCAGGAACAGGGCAGCCCTGGTTTAGGCCTTCACATTTGCATTCCTGTGATAGGGTGTGAGTTTGACTCAAGCACCTAAACAGGGGAGACTGGTTTCAGTTATTATATGTGGAAAACATTTATGTCAAAACAGCCATATTTCCCTCTTGAACACCCAATACATTTAATACGCTTATCAATGTAGTCTAAGAGTATCTAACAACTGTGGTGGTGGTGGTGGTGGTCACAACAATCATTGTTGTGATGGTGACATTTGTTGTCATGGTGATGATTGTTGTAATGGTGGTGATCGTTATGATGGTTACGTCTGCTGCTATGCTGATAATTGTTGTAACGGTGGTGATTGTTGTGATGCTGATGTTTGTTGCTATGGTGGTGATTGTTGTTATGGTGGCGATGATGGTGATTGTTGTTATGGCGGTAACTGTTGTTATGGTGGTGACCGTTATGGTGCTCGTGATGGTCATTGTTGTGAAGGTGATGTTTGTTCTTAAGGTGGTGATTGTCATGATGGTGCTAAAGGTGGTGATGATGGTGATTGTTGTGATGGCGATGTCTGTCGCTTATTGTTATGGTGGTGATTGTTGAGATGGTGGCGATGATGGTGATTGTTGTGATGGCGGTAACTGTTGTTATGGTGGTGACTGTTATGGTGCTCGTGATGGTCATTGTTGTGAAGGTGATGTTTGTTCTTAAGGTGGTGATTGTCATGATGGTGCTAAAGGTGGTGATGATGGTGATTGTTGTGATGGCGATGTCTGTCGCTTATTGTTATGGTGGTGATTGTTGAGATGGTGGCGATGATGGTGATTGTTGTGATGGCGGTAACTGTTGTTATGGTGGTGACTGTTATGGTGCTCGTGATGGTCATTGTTGTGAAGGTGATGTTTGTTCTTAAGGTGGTGATTGTCATGATGGTGCTAAAGGTGGTGATGATGGTGATTGTTGTGATGGCGATGTCTGTCGCTTATTGTTATGGTGGTGATTGTTGAGATGGTGGCGATGGTGCTGATTGTTGTGATGGCGATGTCTTTCACTTATTGTTGAGATGGTGAAAACACGATTTCTTTGACAGGGTAGTATTTAGCATTATTAGTTGGTTATCTACAGGGAAATAATCTTGAGCCTGTGACCATCTGGGCTGTCAAGCTGAACTTCACCATTTATCCTCCAGGTGTCCCTGTAGGCAGTCTGAGTTATAAATCCTTGTTTAGTGAGAAGCACAGGCAAGTAACTGATTATAAAATAACATAGTAATTGCGAAGTATTCACTGATGCGAAACAGAAAAATTATGCTGAAAGGGCTACGTTCTGAAAGTGAAAAATGGATACAAGAACAATGTCAAGACATTTTCAATGATGACAAAATAAAACAATGTCCCACTTGCATACATTGCATACTGATGGATGTAATTTATTTTACACACATTGCAAGCCGCAACTTAACTTCAGCCAACACAAGAAAGATGAGCACTTAAAGACGCAAAAACGCAAAATACAAGATTCTGATATGGACCCAGGCCAGGGGGAAGCAGCATTAAATCATTGTGTCAATGTATTATAATAACGTCCAACAGAAGTAAAAGAAAAGCTCAAACTATTTTAATTTATTGCCTCGTTTTATAATAAACAACGCTGTGTGCTGCGTGCTGAGAGTTAACGAACATCACAATGCGCTCTCGTTCTCATGCGTTTGATTAGATGGTAATTTAATGATTAACTGAGATGATTGCCGCAATTAATTGAATGATTGTTCGACGCGTGGCTTGAATTAGAGGTTGCATCGACCCCTCGGTGGCGGTGGACTGAAATGCATGCAAAATAGCGTTCCTGCGACTTTCTCCAGGCCCTACTTATTAACGTTGTACAGTAAACGCATTGCACATTATATAAAGATGCATGGAACATGTATCATTTCTATACAACAGAAGCCGACAGTATAGAGATGGATGACATGGCTGCTGGAACACCTCTTCAAAAAATCTGCCAAAATGTAAAAAATCAGTTTACGTTATGAATGTTACTAGCAGGAATGGGAGGATCTGGCGAGCCCTGAACAGATGAAGACATCAGAAGATATTGGTTTTTCACACACCAGAACCGGCGAGCTGAGTGAGGGTGAAATTGGAAGCGGACCACCTTCGCCTGACGCAGACAGGAATATGTTCCCTCTGAAAGGGCTTTTTGTGTCCGCGGCAGATTGTAGAGAAACGCAACTTTGAAACGATCTGAAAAGAAACAATGCGACGGCACATTTAACCTCAGACGCAAGAAGAATGAATTCGCTGACTGAAGCCTGACCGCTGATGTAAATAAGCGCCGCACAAACGTGGCCCGTTTATATTAGCCAGGTGTTGACACACCAACATCGCTTCAAGCCTGCGGCAATTCAAACAGGAAGTGCCACCGAGAAAATAATCATCCTTATTCTGGCGTAGCGACCGGTCCCCCACGCGCACGGGCATCAGAGGAAGACGCCCAGGCAGGGTGTCGTCGCTGGGAGAGGAAGACCGCTCAGGCCTACTTACTGCTGGCAGACGGGAGCCGACGTCCCAACGAGGAGATTTCATTGGCCTCCATTACAGGGTCGGCTCGAGCGCCGCTGTGTTTGAGCAGGCAATAAGCCCGGTGTCACTGTCACTTACGTCAAAAGCCGCTCCTCGCCAGTCCTAACTGCCGCTCCCCCTCAGAGAGGATGGAGCCATCGAGGCGGGGTGGGGCGGGGGAGAGGGGGGGGACTGGTTTACGGTCCCCTGGGTCGTTCCATTGGTTAAACGGAGGAGGGGGAGGGACTCGGGAGGGCCAGAAGAACGGCCGTGACAAATTCATTCAGGGCAATAAAGTGTTAGTGTGCGCAGCTCATCTCATTGTGAATAAATCAGCAGTAAACACAGCCTAACTGAGCGAGGCTCAGCGCGGTGGCGCGGCCTGACGCCTCCTCGGCTGCACGGGTGGGTAACGACGGACGTGGCCCCCGGCCCCAGGCCCCCGGTCCTCCCTCCCCGGGTCCTGGTCCTCCCTCCCCGGCCCCCGGTCCTCCCTCCCCGGGTCCCGGTCCTCCCGCCCCGGGTCCTGGTCCTCCCTCCTCGGCCCCCGGTCCTCCCTCCCTGGGTCCCGGTCCTCCCTCCTCGGCCCCCGGTCCTCCCTCCCCGGGTCCCGGTCCTCCCTCCCCGGGTCCTGGTCCTCCCTCCTCGGCCCCCGGTCCTCCCTCCCCGGGTCCCGGTCCTCCCTCCCCGGGTCCCGGTCCTCCCTCCCCGGGTCCCGGTCCTCCCTCGGCGGGTGTGTGTTCAGGGAGAGCGAACGCTGTGCGCCTGACGGATGGCGCGGCGGCGGGACCTGGCGCGCGCTATGACTCAGATGATGTAAGCCTCGGGACGCGGGAGCCGTTCCTCAACCCGCCGCGAGCGCACCGGCATAAACATGACAATCATTTATGGGCGAGAGGGAGGGAGGTAATTCACCTTAACCAGCCCGATACGGAGGCCCCGTCCCCGCCATCTTTATCAGTCCGCCGTTATTCTGTCACTGATCAGTCAAGTGGACGGGGGAGAGGCTGGAGGCTCTTTCTTTTTTTTTTTTCGCGGGAGGCTACAAATCCAATTAAGCGCTTTTGCAGGCATTGTGCTTTGCCACTCAAAATGTCAGGGCCGGACAGCGTCATCAATATCCCAGCGCTGCTATCTCACAGGTGGGGGAGGGGGGGTGTGGGGGGGGGTGGGGTAGGGGAGATGAATGACCAGGTGCTGCAGGTGAGGGAAGCGCTCTGCATGCCTCCGCACAAGCGGTCGCTCGTCCGCGATTTAAACCGGCGGCGCGGGCCGCGCTCTCAGAAACGCTGCCTGTGAACCTAAAGCACCTCGAACCCAAACCAGATAACGGGCCAGAAAGGTGCTGAGGCCCGGGCTGGACGGGCCGCGGGTTCACGCACGCGACTGACATCACCGGACGAGGCTCTCATTAAAGCCTAGCTTCAAAACAGAGCCATGCGGACCCAACAAGTCAAATACCTCATCATGGTTTTTTTTCTTTGATGAGAGTTTAAATAAAATGATGCCAGTGTAGGATAACGGTTTTTTGGAATTTAGGAACTCAGAGGTTTCAGGTTTGATTCCCATGCGGGTCACTGCTGTTGAGTAAGGTACTTAACCCAAACCGCTTCAGTAAATGTTCAGCTGTATAAACGGGTTACATGTAAAACTGCAAACTGTGTGAGACACTCCACATGAGAGCCTGAACATGAAAATGTGCGTGTAAAAGCCGAAAGAGTTAAGAGAGGGAAAAGGGGCAGCTGCAGCCATTATATGAGCAATACTATCACTGACATTGAGCCGGGCTTTAGACAGCACCCTGTTCCTGCAGATCCTACTGTCCAGCAGGTTTTCATTTCAAACCCTCATTTGGCACACCTGACTACTAATTAGTAGCTCAATGAGATCTCTAGCTGTTGACTGTGGTGCACTTTGTTAGGGTTTGGAGTGAAGACCTACAGTACAGGACGGTAGGTCTCCAGGAACAGGGTTGGGCAGATCTGATCTGCAGCCTGCATCCCAGAGCCTAAAACACACAGGAGCGGAAAGTGGCCAGCAGCAGCGAGGGAGAGGGACTCGGAGTCCCCTCAGCTTCCTGCTCGGAGCTCATTACGCAGCCCCCCGGCTCACGCGCCGCGGTACCAGTAGCGGGGGACGCTAAGAGAGCGGCTTCTGTCTCAGAGCAATCAATCCGCTCCCGGCTCTGCGCATTATGCCTCACAGGGTAAACAGCCCGCATAATTTCTCAGCCAATTACCGCGGCGGTCCGAGGGAGAGACGGCGACGGACGTCGACGAGCGCGGCCGGCGACTCAATTTAGCCGGCGGAGCGGCCCGGCGCACCTGACGCTAAGACAATAAGACGTTTAGCGGCTGTTTATACGGGCCCTCTCCGGGTCCCAGCCGCTCGCTCTGGCAGCCGTCCACCGGAAAAATCGATCCTACAAATCCTCCAGAAATGAGTCTGTCTGCCTGTTCCCGGAGGCGGGGCCTGCTTCCCCGAGGCCGCGGGCCGCGCGGCAGACGGACGGGTCGCTGGCGGCGGCCATGATGCCTCTCTCCTTCTCGCCGCGGCAGCCAAAATAACAGCTGACTGGGACCCGCCGGCACTGCTGTACACAGCCACGAGCATGCTGGGATGCTAATAGCTTCATTAACTCCGCAACCAAATCACTCTGTATCACACATTTACTCAAGTGTTACCTTTATTTTAACAGTTACCTGTATAATAATAATACGAATAATTATTATTATTAGTAGTAGTAGTAGTAGTAGAAAAATGTGATTGTTATTGTTATTATTATTATTATTATTACTATAACAATAATAATAATTATAATTATCTGTATGGATACCTGATGAGTAAATGCAGTGCAGTTGCAGAGCACTGGGTCCCTCTGCAGTCCTCTCAGTGCTTTAGAGGCGCTCTCCTGACACAAATCCCCCGTCGAGAGGGATAACAGCTGCACATTCGCAGCAGCAGATGAGGGAATTTAACGCATCATTATGGCCTCGCCGTACTGAGGGGGTTCTAGAGACGCTCCACTGCACTCGAGAACATTGAAACGCGGCGTGTGCCCGCAGCAGCCCGGGAGCACAGCTGGAGGAGAGATTCCGGATCATTCCGCCGCACCGGCGCGGTCTCCACAACACCGGCGGATATGAAGCGGAGGACACCAGCAGGTTCCAGAGCGCGGCTAGCCTTCCTGGCCTCCCTGGTGCAAATGACTCGCCTGTCTTCCATGCCGTGTGGCTCTTTTACCAAGTCCCAGGTATTTAAAGAGGTTTCAAATGGCAAACGACGGTTTAAAAAAAACTGCTCTCATTGGTCAGTCAGGCACATGCAGCTGGGACGTCGTGTGCGTGTACGTGTGTGCGTGTGTGTGTGTGTGTACGTGTGTGCGTGTATGTATGCCATTAGGGGACAAAAAGTGTTTTTGTCCTCTAAGAGTAGCAATGCCCTTTTCCTCAACATGGAGTCACATGCCATAAATTTAATTTCACACAGTTTCATAACCAAACACTGACAGTAGCACACAATAAAAAAACAGACTTTAATTAATTAGTTCCAAGACCCTGCTGGAAATACACCAGCAGCCAGAATTTCAAAAAGTTGAATCCTTTTTGATTAAGGTGGGATTAAACGAATGGAGCTGTGTCATACCGTACGAAGCGGGGGTCCACTGCAACGTGCGATTCAGCCATTGAGCAAACGCCAGGCAGGCTTCTCAAAGCGGGCCTAAACCGTACTGGCAGCCATTGTTCCCGCATCTGCCTGCGGGACGGCGGGAAAACGCGCTGGAAGCGAACCCTTCCCCGGGCCTGCAGCTGACCAGCAAATCGATTGGACTTCTCCTCATTCCACCTCAAGCGGAACTGACAGCTCATACGCCCCCCCCCCCGAATCCCGCATCGAGCAGACGCTCCTCTCCACAGTCAAACGCACACCTGACAGGAGGACGCAGGGCACGTGGGGCTTGGGTCCCGGTAAAATGAGAAACGCTATCCCACCGGTCCATTATGCCCCCCACCCCCCCCACCCCACCACATGCACGCACCCTGACCCTCTCGCCCTCTGACCCCCGAAAATCACTTCCCGCAGCGCCGGGGGAAGTTTCTGATGAGAAGCGCGGAACAGAACGGGGGGGGGGGGGGGGGGGGGGGGGGGCTTGTCAGCGGCCATGTTGTAACGCTCGCCCTCGGTGCCATGTCATTTTACCCAAGAGAAACACAAGTTCAGGCATGACTATTCCACAGCCCGCCCCCCCCCGCCGCCCCGCCGCCGCGCCGCCGCTCCCGTACCAGGTGCTAGCGCGGGGCCCCGGGTCCGATCCGTAGCGCTGACGGGGCGGCGGCACCCAGAGAGCCCCGACACCCCCCCTGTCCCCCCGGCGCAGCTGAAAGTGGATCCAATCCTCCGCGCATTGTCTGAAAATTTAATGAGACAAGAACCTCAATGCCTAATTAGAGCTGTCAAGCTTCAACTGCGTAAAAATTACGAGTCCCCTCGCTGCAGACAGCACAGCTTTTAGGACTTTCTATGCTGAACTTTCCAGGGTAGAAAGTGATGGGGGAAGATAGGGAAGACAAGTGATTGATTAGACAAGATTGGGCTCGTTCAGTTAAGACAAGGCGGATACACGTTTACAATGTGAAGTTAATCGCGGCTGCAGTAGGGCCTCTCAAAATAGCATTGTTTTCTGTGAAAATGCACATCTACACACACACACACACACACACACACAGACACACACACACACACACACACACACTTAACTATGTACCGTACAGTCATTAAAAAAAACGAAATGAAAAAAGTATTCCCGGAAAACTAATCTCAGCATATCCAGTATCAGGGCTTGATATTTTCTTAAGTGGGCCGGAGGGACTGCTTGAAATAACGGAGCCGATGTACTCTTTTATTTTTCCTGGAAGTCCCAGCAGGCCTCTCCCCCGTGTGTCACGTGCGTCCATACGCTGCGTGCTAACTATCCCAGCATTCCTTTCTTCATCGCCATTCACCCGCGTAGCAACACGCAACTTCAACAGTCCGGTGATATTATTCACTTCCGCTTATTATCCGGTAATCAGCCAGCCCGAATACTGTGTCCTTCAGTAATTGCCCTTAACGCAGATGTAGGCGTGCTCTTCCATGACACGCATAAATGCGCTCACACGCCTGCGTATTCTTCATTTCATACTACGGTTAAAAACAACTTTGAAGCCCGCATTTTCTTTATGTCACGGAGGTCTTGTAAATGCTATATATCAATGTCCATACACACCATAGATTAATTTTATATGAACAGTATATTTGATTAGTCAGTCTACTTACAAAGGTATCTCGTACCAGCCATTAAGGAATATAAAAAATAGTGCCTACACACACACGCGCGCACACACGTGCTCGTGCTCGTGCTAGCACACGCACGCACGCGCTCACACACACACACACACACACACACGTACACACGCTGTATATTTACACTAAGACATATTCCTCCTTTCTAGGGACCAATAAGCACTACGAGCACATAGAACACAACAGTTTCCTTGAATGCACTCAGAGGGTAATGAATCTTATTAGTCCAGCAGCAGCGATTAGGGACTGTGAAAAAGCACACTGTCACATTAAGATAGTGACTTTATCTGCAGGCCCGGGATCAATGGCGCTATCAATCAGGGGTCAGCCCTGACCTGGCGGACTCGGCTACCCATTCATCATATTGCTCCGTTAAATCAATTAAGAAATGTGTGGAGACTTTTCAATTGTGCAAGTGCTCCACGACATCACTGTGTAACTTCCTCTTTACTGGGGGGGGGGGGGGGGGGCTGGTTTTCTTATTGGTCAACGAGTAAGTAACTTCCCGTTTACTGGGAGACGGGATGGTTTCCTTATTGGTCAACAAGTAAGCAACTTCCCGTTTACTGGGAAACGGGCTGGTTTTCTTATTGGTCAGTGAGCGTCTAACTTCCTGTTTATTCGGAGACAGGCTGTGCGGCCTCCACCCTTTCTGTGGCTGACTTCAACAATTTACACAATTCAACATTTTAAAGTAAGCAGACGTGCTGTCCCCAAAACGTTTTTCAAAAAGGGGCCAAAGGCAAAATTTGCTTTGGCAGCAATTTATTTGCAGATTCGCATGGGAAAGTGAACAAAGCGCATTTAAAAAAAGAGCAGCAAACGTCTCAGCGTACAGCTTCCCACAGCATGCTCTCGCTGCGCAAGTCACAAGCGCCGTTTTTAAAAGAACATGCAGGTTCACAAGTTAATTAACAAATGGTGACCGGCTGATCCTCAATTAGACAGAGAAACTCATTTAGGAGGCAGCTGACACACACACACCCTGACAGCTGTAGAAAACTGCAGAATACACCCTCACACACACGAAAGAAAAGCAAATTAAAGTTTACTTTGAATGTTTTTTTTCCCACTCCACAAACATGTTGTTTAAAGTAGTATTATTATGTCTGTAAAGCACGGCAATTAATTTGCTTCTTTGCTTGACTTCAACAATTTGAAAGAATGTTTTCATTTGATTTCATGTAAAGGGAGAGCCTTGCCCTCCTTTCATATTTTATTCAGACGGGGGGAAACGGAGAGGCTGAGATAGAAGAGAGAGAAGAGATCACAGCACAGAAAGCTCCTTGGCTGGGGACCGCGCTACGTCTCGCCAAATTCAAGGAAATTAGGGTAAGCAGCGAACCTTCGATTCTTTTTCTTTGTTTTGTTTAGTTTCTTAAGCCGTCTGACTGTGACTGCCCGTTTTTCCCGAGGGCTGACTGGGCAAAAGGGCAGCCCAGAAACCCAGATGTCTGTGTCAACACAAACAAGGCCCGGCCGTCCGAGAAACAAAAAGCTCTCTCTGCATAGCTCTGGTCCAGACAACGAGCTACGGCACCGCGGAGCTACGAGTTCTCGGCGTTCCCCACAAACCGCCGTCGCAGTTCGTGCGGTGGCGGTTCTCCAGGAGGTCCCGGCGGGGCGCTGTGGACATTCAGCTGAGAATCGAACATGGCCGCCGGGCCGCGGCGCGGCAGCTGGGAAACGCGAGCGCTAACGGCGGGCTCCGGCTCTGGCTTTCTGATCAGCGCAGGGAACGGAAAACCTTTGCTTATTTACAGATTCTTCTCATTACTGTGGTTTCACACAGGGGTGAAGACCCCCCCCCCCCCCCCCCCCACGACCCCCCCAGGAAGAGGGGCCGGCGTCTGCTTCGTGTCTCCGCCATGTTCGCCGCGTCTCGAAACTTCAAAAGGCCGCCTCGCCCGCGGGAGCAAAGCCAACGTGAACGCTCAGCGGCGGCTGCTTTTCAAAAAGCCGAGTTCTCCAAGCCGCGAACAAAAACAAACCCAAATTGCTTTCAAGTTGGTAAATAAATGATCCCCGCTCCCTAAATAAACGCAATCGCGTTTAAAAAGAAGCCGTCACCTTCTGCCTGTGCTGTAAAAGAAGACCGATTGCAAACAAAAAAAAACACTTGTTTGCAGGCGAAAAGGGTGATTTTTTTTTAGACTGCGGCACTTCAATTTCAGGAATTTACATAGAGAAAACTCACATAAATAAGCGAATAAAACAGGCCCATTTTAAGAAGCCAGTGCCTCTGCAGGACTATTATTGCAGTGCGTCATACGCTTTACTATTACTGCACGTACGTAATAAAGATGCAGAAATGGTGTACACGCGGCGTTCAGAAGCACCGTCCCCCTGTCGATAGTGGAATACGTTTACGTGAGCGCACGGGCTGCTAAGGGGTCTCAGCCGTAGCCATTCGAGCTGGAGCTGGCCAATCGCAGAGCTCTCTGCCACATGCTTCCCGGGGCTCTCGAACGGAAGCGAAACTGCGCTCCGAGGGCTTCCTGGGTGAGAAACGAAGAGGGAACGGCGCCATCGCTCGCTCTCTCTCCTGGCGGGGGCGGGCCCCTCTCGGTCAGGGACCCCCCCACGGCCGACCACACCGCGGCCGCCGTCCGCGCTCGCTCCCACCCGCCACCGGCCCCACCCCAAACGGAGCTCCGCCCCCGACAATCGCCCGACAGATCAGACACGCGGCCGCGGCAGGGAAAAGATAAAAAGGCGGGAAGAAAGGATCTCGGGTCTGATTCGATGTCTGGGCCCCACCGTCGCCGTGGAGACGAGGGGGGGTGGGGAGGCGGCACGCTAAACCAGACGTCGTCTCCGCCGGCGAAAGGGGCGAGGTGCCAAATCAGAGCGGGACGCGGTCTCCGCGCTCCCCGAACCCGGCAGACGCCCCCGCGTCTCTCCGCGCCGGAGCGCGGCGGAGCAGATGTTAGCCGTCCTGCCGGACGCCGCTCATTTGCCCGATCAGCGCGCCGGCTGAGCAGATGAGCCTCACCCACTTTTCACGGATCGCTGATCCCCGCCTGCTTCCCGGGCTTAATCACCGGCAAGCGTGCGGAGAATGTTCATCACGAGCAGACCCAACTTAAACTGAAGCTAAAGCGCTGCCACCGCGCGCAGCCCGGCGGCTCGTTCGCCCGCGCGGTCCGTGCGCTCGCCCCGACGTTGACAGACAGCTCCAGTTCGGGAGGGGTACGGTACGGAAGGCCGACCCACGGCATCGCGGGCGCCGCGCGTCTCCCTTCCCCATTCGAGCTCTGGAGCCGAAGCGGGCGGCGCACCTGCGCTAGCGCTGGGCTAGCACGCCAGACCGATGAGGGACGGGCTAATCGGCCAATTCACCCGTCATGATATCGCGAGTGGGCGTCGGTTTATGGGTCTGTGCAGACAGAAACATCCTTCTGAGTGATTCAGGTGAGGGCGTGCGCCCAAGGGGGGCGGCCTTATTAAAACCGCACCGGTCAGAGTGACCACGGTCATTAAAACACAGACCGCAAAGAGAGAGAGGTCAAGAAAGGATGAGCAAGACTTTATCCAGAGCTGATTTCAGACCGTATCCATTAATCAAGCCGTGTGTGTGTGTGTGTGTGTGTGTGTGTGTGTGTCTGTCAGTGTTTATGTATTGGGGTGGTGGGTACCGGGAACCTATACTCAAGTGTCTCAACTCATATGCCATACCTTTGCATTTTCACTGATTCAATGATTACTAAGATTACCAATGTGAAAAATGCGAATGACAGCACTTTCTGACCTGCTACAAACTACATTAACGCATTTGTGCCGCAAGCGTTTCTCCAACCGTACATAATGATGACAAAGGATCTGTACACTTTTACAGCACTCCGTATGTGCATTCCATAATCTACCAAAGGACTTCAGCTACAACGTTAAAACTATCCAGGAAACAGGTCTGTGTTTGATGGGGTCATCTGTTCTCACAGACTGATAAAACACTGTCATGGGGATAATGATCTGCTCGATTCACAATATCCCTTCACTTGCCTTTGAGCCCGCCACTCAAACACTGCCTTAACTTTAGAATAAAGCGTGCGTGCCGCCGTGTCGACACTAGAGGGCAGCAATCCGCCTTTCTCGCTCTCGCTCGAGACAATTAAAAGCGTGAAATAAAGAACCGAAAACATGTTTTTTCCCCCCTTTTTTGTTTGCTTCTCTCAAGGGTAAGTAATCCCAAAGCAGACTCGCCGAGCTTGTAATTCAAAACCGTTAACCTGAATGTGCCGGCAATTCCCAGATAAAAGCTCAAATGAACCCAATTTTAAGCACCGGCCCGACCCTCTTAACCTGCTCAGTCAGAAATGCTAATTCTCCGCTTGGCTGTTAGTCAGCCTTTAAAAGCAATTTTGTTATTCACTGTCAGAGTTAAACATAAAGGATTATACAACTCAAGGGATATAAAAGGATGTTTTGCAAACTAATTCCGTTGTGTAGCGCACACACTGAAAAAATCGCGCTGTACCCAGCCGGCCACAGTCGAATGCAGAGCCCTTTCTTCTGGAATTTTCCAGTACAGGCACATTATTATAATGCAGCAGACTCTTTTAACTTGTTTTCACAATTTGACAGATACGGCATTTCCAGACAGACTTTCTACTCCCCGCCTAATACAGTAATCCCTCAAATATCCAATACCGTCAGGAACAGACGGAGGGAGGATAAGGGACAAAGCCAGATAGCTCAAGACAGCTACAATAAATAACATTAGCCAAAACAACACAGTGCAGACGTACTTTAAATGATGTCTCTTATTAAATACATATTTGCTTGAACAAGGCATCATCTGTAATACTTCAATACAACCAGGCCTTACGGTCTCCTAGTTTTGCATTGCACACTGCAATGAAATAACATTATTATAGTACAGAGGAGATTATGTTTAAAAAAAAGTAGCCAAAAAAAAAAAAAACTACTTAAAACTTTAAATAACTTAAAACTTTCTTGACTGAATACCTCAGCATTCTCACACAAAAGAGCTCCAGAATTTGAAATACCCAGGTCCCCGATTTGGACAAACGGAGTAAACATAGGCAGATCAGCTGCTTCTCGTCCACATCGCCTCCAATACTGTGACCGAGCGATAACACAGGCTGCCCGCTCCAGAGGCAAAATACTTGAATTTGTCATTTCTCCTGTCTTTCCTCCTGAACATAACTGCTTTCCTTGCTTGCTGTAAAATCGTTCTTTTTTTTTTCCCCCGGCTAAAAGACGGTGACATTAACGATGTTCCAAACGAAGAGGTAATTGAGTGGGGTGGACGTGCGAAGGTCAGGAACGAGGGGAAAGGCTGCCAGATGGATTTTCTGTAGCTGTGAAACGAGGGGCCGGTGTGTGCGGCGTCCCCGTGCTGGGCTCCCGCTCGCGGACCCACAGACAGGAGGTAGAGGACATCGGTAAATCAGTAAAACACCGGAGCCCTAGGCACTACAAACCATTCATTCTGCTTTCACCGCGAACACGCGCTGCTCTGTCTGCTGCCTGCACTTGTAGCTCAGATGGCCTGGATGATGATGGAGCTGGGGGGGGGGGGGGGGGGGCGTGGCCTCCTGCGGCCGAGACGCGGCCGACCAGCGGGGCGGCGGTAGTGAGCAGGTGCGGTGTGGAGAGGGTGGGGGGGGGGGTCGGCTGAGGGCCTGCGGTGGCAAGTGGAGCCAGTATAGGGGCGGCCTGTACCGGCTTTCGGTTCTTCCGCCCCCCTGACCCCTGCCTCCGACCCTACAACGGGCGGCCAGCTCACAGCCAGGAAAATAAAGCAGCTCTACAGCCTTCTCACTGCTACTGTCCCCTTCACTGAGGGGTGGGCCAGCGGGTCAGTGAAGAACCACTGAGAGACAGAGAGAGAGAGAGAGAGAGAGAGAGAGAGAGATAGAGAAAGAGACAGGCAGACATAGAGCAAAAGAGATAGAGAGAGAAAGGGAGAGAGAGACAGACAGATAGAGACTAGGAATATCAAGAAAGAGAGAGAGGCAGAATTAAAGAGCGATAGAGAGAGAGAGAGAGAGAGAGAGAGATTGAAAAAGAGAGCGAGGCAGAGATAGAGAGTGAAAGTGCATCAAGGCTGCAGTCCTACTCCAGCTACCTGCCGTGGAGCCTGCCCCTGTGTTGTGCTGGGAGTTGAAGTCCGCGGCGTGAGGAGAGAGTCTTTACCCAAACAACAAACCCAAACAGAGAGTGAGGCCATTAGGCGGGCGGGCGGGCGGGGGAGATGAATGTGGGTGTCGGCGGAGCAGCCGCTGTGTTTACAGTGAGCGGCAAGTGATGGCCGGCATTATTAACTCCGCACAGCGTGGCGTGTCAAATCGATGAGCAACACTGAGTCATTACGGCGCGGAGAGCCCCCCCCCCCCCCCCCCCGAGCTCCCTGCCGCTCCGCGCGGCGGCTTTACGCCGTGCTGGGGTTCGCCCCCTCGCCCCCCGCGCCCCCGCCCAGACGCCCGGGCTCAGAGCGCGGGACGGTCTTCGGGGTTCTGGGTTCGTAGCCTTGACCTTGGACCGGCTGACCCGGCCTCGTACGCGCAGAGGTGACTCAGACAGCGCTTCAGGATTACATTTGCTCAGCATTCCAGTAACGTCGTAGAAACGTTCCAATGCAAGAAACGCTAGAACGTTCTGTTCATTGGAAGCTGGAAGGCATGGAACAGCAAGTCTGAGCAGAAATATACACACATATGTAAATATATGTTCATAGCCCATATACAGACATACACTCAATATATATATATATATGGGTGCATGTGTATGTATCCATTTGTGTGTATGAACATATATACATATACATAACTAAACAACTATATATACATATATATATATATATATATATATGTATACATACATACACACAAATAGATACATATAAACGCACATACATATATTCATTCACATATTTTTTTGAATATATGTCTGTATATAGGCCATGAATATATATGGAGTGTTTCTGCATCTCGACCTCATTAAGTTTGCTCAGACTCTCTGCTCCAGAGAGCACAGACTGTCTCTCAGAGCAGCCGGGGGGAGAGGCCCTGTGGAGAAAAACACACGGATTTGCCATTTCCATCCGCTTCACTCCAGCGCCGCTAACTCCCCTCTCTCTCCGGCTGTTTCTGCGCGCAGCCCGCCGAGCGCGCCGGAGAAACACGCCCGCTGCATTCTGGGAGAGCCTCCGAGGGGGCGGCGGGAGGGAGCGAGTCCGTCGGCCGGGTAAAACCTGAGACGCGCGCGGCCCGTCTCCGCCCGCCGCCGAACGGGAGCGCGGGGAGGGCGCTCGGCCTTCTGGGTGCGCGGCGCGGGGACTCGTTTCGCTTTTTCGGGTTTCACGGAAACGACGGCTTTCCTGACTGTGTGCCCCACGCGTCGGGGACGCAGAGCAAATCGCCGGCGGCGGCGCAGCCTTCCTCGGCGCGGCCGCACGCAGCGAACGCCAGCCGGTCCGCCGCAGCGGCCCGCGGGACACGCGCAGGACGCCGCGCAGCAGCTAGTGATCCAGCCGCGAGGCGAGGCGATTCGGAGGCACGGGGGGGGGGGTGTAATCGGAGCCCGGCGTGGGCGCAGTAAAGGGTCTGGCCGCCGGCCGTCCCGTCATTAAAAACCCTGCGCGCCCTCCCGCGGCTTCGGGACGGCTCCGGGTTCTACGGCGGGGGGTTGGGGGGTGGGGGGAACACACACAAAAACAAGCGAAAATAAAGGCTTGCCATCCGGAAAGAGCCGGAGCCTGGAGTGGCTAATTAGTCTTAATTGGTTTAACATGGAGAGGGCCAGCCAAGACAGCAGCGCTAAGGGCACCGCTGATCCTGCCCTGCCCCCCCCCCCCCCCCCCCCCGCCTCCGCATCTGATACGGGCCTATCAGCGCTTTCTATCACTCTTCACTCCGCACTGAGCGCGGGGATGCAGGCAATCACACACTGCGGGGAGGGAAAAGCCTGCACTCTTCCCCTTACTCACTCACTCACACACACACACACAAACAGACACACACACACACACACACACACAGACACACATACAGTCACGCACACGCACACACACACATACACACACACTCACACACACACACACACACACACACACAGACACACTCGCACACACACATACACACACACAAAGACACACGCACACAGACACACAAACACATACAAACACACACACACACACACACACACACACAAACAGACACACATACACACACACATTACTATATCAACAGTAAAAGTTACAGCGTAGATAACACTGCAAGACAGAGGCAATTCATACACACGGGATGTGCAATGAGCTTCTTATCACTAAGTGGGCAGAGATATTGGGTGTAAAGTATACCACATTCAGCAGATCACTTCAATGCATGTGGCCATGACATCATCTGAGAAAGCTAGCAGCATTATTAAGCACACTGAAGCCATCATGCATGCAGGAATGCACGTGTATACGGTAATAAATGAAACAGCGCATGAATGATGGAACGGACGCATGAATGAATGAGTGGCTGGATGGGGGAAAGAGAGAATGAAAGATGGGAGGGATGAAAGAACGAATGATCGAGCGGCCGGCTGGACTGATGAAACCCGTTCCATCGGCATGTGAGGCCAGCGCGGGGCAGCTGTGCTGCACGTGAGCAGAGCGCCGCTGCTCTCTCTGAGACTGGAGGAGCCTTCTCCGCGTGACCTCGGGAGCCCGGGTCACGGGGTCGGCGTGAGCCGGACACCCCTGGAAAAGAGACGGACCCCACAGAGCCGGGACCCCACGGGGGAACGTGTCTCCCGAAAGCAGCCTTTCCGCTGGAGGGCGCTTTCCCCCCCGCCCTCCCTCTCCACGGGGGCGGGGTGAATGGGCCCGGCCTTTTGTTTCCCACCAGGCGTGGGGGGGCGGGGCTACCCGAGTACCGTGGCAACATTACCGCTGCTGCCCGTGGAGACAGCCCAAACAGGGGCGCGGACGCAGACAAGGATCACCTGAAATGGCGGCGAATGAAACGTACGCGAGCGGACCGTACCCGCCCCTCCCCGTCGGTCCGGCTCCCGCCCGGAGGAGCGCGCTCGTACCCGCAGACCGCGCCGCGCTCGGGAGCAGCGGGCGCACGAGCAGCAGCTGCCGCTGTCTCTCCTCCTCCGGAGGCCGCGGTAAACGCCCTCTTCTCGCCCGCGGAGGCTAAAAGCGGACGCGTCAGCTGCAGCCGAGGCGGTCGGAGCTCGTCAGAACCGCGCCGACGCGGCAAGCCGCTGTCCTTCGCCACCGCTGCTCCTCCAGATGGGCCCGACGGCTGCTCCTGCTTCTGGCTCGAGGGTGCTCTGCACTGCAGAAGGCAGTACAGCAATCCGCATAGCGATGACTAAACCTTTAACTTTCCAGAGAAACGAAAACCATCTCCGGATATATTTTTACTATATACTCATAGTAACATCCAAACACAGCTTGCATTGCTACTTGTCAGTACCCGTTTCGCACTCTTATTAAAGGCATACTACGCAAGATTCTTTTTTTTTGCCTTGCTGTGGTCTTCTGGTCTTCTCCTCCATCTCCAACCCCGCCGACTTACCCCGCCTTCGGCCATCAAGCTGAAAGGTACGTTACTTACAGGTTCAACAGAAAACCTGCCAACTCCGCTTCGCTTCGCAACCCTCCGTGAACTTCAGCTGGTGCCATCGAGGAAAAGCAAGACCAAGGTTGACTCTGGTTTTTGAATGAACCCCGTCAGCTTCTCATAACGCCTTCTCATGCTTCGCCTCCACCATTGCAGCAGGCAGCTACAAACACCCTGATGAAACACGATCCCACCCCACAGGCTCCGTAGCCACACCCACCCCTCTCCACCCGGAAACGTCCCAAACACATTTCAGAAGAAGAAATACAGGCAGAGGAGCACAAATTCAGCAAATGTGCACAAAGACAGAGACTGCCAGTGCGTCATAGATATGACTTAACATGGTTATTTTATATTTTCAAGGTAGAAGTCCTGCATAGCATGCCTTTAAGTTGTGCATTATTGCATTATCATCACTGACTACCTGCAGGGTTGGGCTTGGAACGTCCATTGAAGATAGCACAATAAGAGACGTTCAGACGGTTGGGATTTAGCAAACATTAGTTTGATTAACATTGTGACTGTACTTCAGCTAATATTTTAGCTACACGATTTAGCAAATTTATTTCGCAATGTAGTTGGATATCAGGTGACAGAAGGGGCAGTGATCAGGTGACCTGGGGGGTGGGGCTGCTGAAGCGATCACCTGGATCAGGCAGGCTATCGCCTGCTACCAGGGGGCTTCACATGCACTTCCTGGTTGGACACTCCTCTTTTCTGGGCCTGAGGATACTCTTCATCCCTCTCTGAACACCTGCAATGCGGCTGCCCTCAATGCACCACGGTGCATTCCATTGTATGGCTTGTTCAAGCCCTCCAGTTTAAAACATTGATGAAAGACACTTCCTACCCCGTTGCCAAGATCTTCGCATGAATATTTAAAGCTCTTCCCCATCTGCACCTCGCTGACAACCAAAAGATACCCTGACAAGAGGGATTTTTAAAATATGAGACACATGCAAATATAACCGGATGAATTCGCCGCTGCTCTTTCGGCAGACGGAAGGCAGAGGGAACGCTCGGGCACCGGAGGGGATTTGAGCGCTCGGGGGCGTAAGCGTGTCGGCGGCTCGTGGAGCGCGTGCAGAGACAGCGCCGGGGCCAGGGAGTCTCAGAAGGCCGCCGCTCAGACAAGGCAGGCCACGAGTCCACAGAGAGCCGAGGCCGAGCCACGAAGACGCCGCAACCCTCCTGCGACTTTGCGGGCGTCCCACAGGGCGCCGGGTCAGCGTTAAGATAGCAGAGAATTATGGGAAATGCGGTCTTTCCCCTTTATATTGCCTTCTTCGCGGCGCTTCTCGCTGGCTGTCGTGGGTCCATACCCAAGCCCTGCCAGTATTACAGATACGCTACAACCCCAGATTAAAACCTCTCGCTCAGACAAACAAAGCACACCGTGAACCTCCTGCCTCCAAACAAACAGCTCACATAACAGCCCCGGGGGGGAAACGTTTTGCACAGATAATTAAAAAACGGGGGCCACCGGCTGACGTAAAGGGGTGCACTTTATTTCCCTCATCTTTCAACGGCTTTATGAGGACTGCAACGCGAGCAAGCTGCTACCAATTTCATTTTCGGGAAAAAAAAAAGGAAAAAGAAAAAAAAAGCTGGCCGCCATCGCAGCACTACGAGGGAGGCAAACCGGAGATAAAATCCACTGGACTGGAAACGCCCGCCCCTGTTCTGGCGATTACGGCTTGGCCGTTCCCGGTAAGAGAGAGAGAGAGAGAGAGAGAGAGAGAGGGGGAAAAAAATGAAATCTTCTAATTCAGCTTTGGAAGACGATCACAACGCCGAGGGGGCTTTTGGAAGAGCTCTGACGAAATGGGCGCCATAAAACACCCTGGCACGCGCATCTGTAAATACTCAGCGCGCCGCGAGCGCTGAGCCCGCGCCGCGGAAAAAAGAAACCCGCGCGGAGAGAGGGGGAACGGATTCTGGAGAGCGAGCGCGGCCGCGTCGCAGGAAACCGACGCGGAGCAGGCCGGGGGAAACGGCGGCGAGGTGCCGAACATCCTTCATGAAAGGGCTTTGAAACGACTCCAGCCGAACGGCGGCCGGCGCGGATCCGTGCTGAAAGAGCAGGGCTGGCTATTACATTAGCTAAACGTTCGACGCCGCAGTTCTGCGGGGATGGATCGTCTTTATATTCTCGCCCTCAGGACACGGAGGCATTGGCGTTTCCAACACAAACAGATGGGAGTATTGGACGAGCTAGACCACACACTGGTCTACAGCAGCGATTTCAGTCAGTACTAAAGACTGCTGACTAGCTGTGGAAATGCTCTGATTTAAGACCGATTACTCACATTTCACTTACCGAGTTGAAGAAATTGTTTAAGACATATAGCAGATCGTTACAGATCATGTACCTGGCTCAAAGATATATGAGCCATGCCCTATGCAGGGTTTTAAATGATTGCACGTAAGGCTAGCTCCTTAGCCACTATATCACAGTAATACCCCCCAAAATAGAAAAAAAAAATGGAAAGATGAATCCTATATTTTTCCCCTCATACTGATCAAGCAAGTCCACGAATCTGAAGGATGGGTGTTATCGCTTCTTTTCTTCTGCCCGATTCGACAGGCGTACGT
This sequence comes from Anguilla pacifica, assembly GCA_039654925.1. Taxonomy (NCBI): domain Eukaryota; kingdom Metazoa; phylum Chordata; class Actinopteri; order Anguilliformes; family Anguillidae; genus Anguilla; species Anguilla pacifica. The sequence continues at coordinate 34,831,716 of CM077287.1, read as the reverse complement.
CGCCCGAAACTGGTCTGGAGCCGGGATCCAGCTTCCCGTACCTCTGGGCCGTCAATCCCGGCGCTGCTGTGTCAACTCTCCGGGTGCGGGAGAGGAGCAGGCATTAAAGCGGACGATTAGCCTGCCGCGCGCGTGCTCGCTAGCACTCCGCTAGCGTCTGTCTGCAATCCCTTCAGAAGCCATCAAAAGTGCTGCGCTGAAGGTTCAGCTTACCAGCGGCACAATGGCGGGTTTAACTCAACTCTGGGGGAGGATGGAGCACATTTGATTAAGCCCAGAGTTACCACTGGCAGGCCGTCGAGCCTTTGATCCGTGCGCAAACTTCGCAGGCAGTAATTCTGAGCGTCGTTGCCAGGGACGAGGGCAGGATCGGGCTGAAGCAAACTAAAAAAAGTTCTTTAAAAGTTTTAAGAAGTCTGCCGAAACTCTAAACTTCCCAGGAGAAGAAGGAGGAGAGGAAGACACTTTGGAAAAAGAGAGAAAGATTCTTCGGAAAGAGACGGCGGAGGATGGCGAGGAGCTCAGGAGATCGGGTAATGACTAAACCACCTGCTGCCTGATAAATCTGATTTGCAGCTCCTATGCTTCTGAGACCCAATAAAAGGATGCAGATCTTGCCCAAATGGCTCCAAAATGGCCTACAGGGACCCTAGTGAGCAATTAGTCTGAGGAGGAGCACGGCAAAGAACGTATAAAAAAAGCACTATCAGCGCTGTTCTGGAAATCTCATCTCCGAGACAAGACCCTAAGATCCATCTCCAACCAGCCCTTAGAGTTCCTAATTTATTATGCCAATTTTCATCCCTGCCACCTGCTGTTTAGAGAAGGGATTATGGAAATTATTGGGAATAAATTCCAAAGGAATATCCCGGACCTGAGGCAGAGCAGAATGTAAACAACTGTATGAAATCTACCTGCTGTGCACACACTCTATATTCTCCAGCTCTGCTTCACAGAGAGCAGCAGTGGGAAGGTACGCTGCAACGCTGGTCGAGCCACATTAAATCGACAGGCTCTCCCCCCATTTTCAGTAAAACAGTGAATCGACAGGCCCAGCAGGTGGTACTGGGCGGGGCCTAGGGGGCGGGACCTAGGGGGGGTGAGGCGTCGAGATTGGCAGCTCCGGCGCGCAGTGAGATGCTGCCACCGAATCCGGTCGGCAGGTAGCGCCACGGTGCAGGGAGAGGTCGTTAGAGGAATGAGGAGACGAAGGGCGAGCCACGCGGCGGACGGGGGGGGGAAGAAAGGGGGGGGGGGCGTATTAGCTCGCGCGCGGCAGACGCGTGAATAATTAACGGGATAAACAAGCCGTGCCAAGCGTCCTTCGAGCGCTGCACGCGTTCGACGGCAGGGGAGCGGCACCGGCGGCTTCGAGGGGTGGGGTGGGGGGGTCGAGCTGGGGAAATAAAGCTCTTTATCCCCGACGCAGCCAGTCGCTGCCGAGCGGCACTGTCAAGGGGGGGGGGGCTAAAAAGTGACGCTTTCCCTCGCTTTGGCGACCACCCCCTGCAGTTCCCGACTCCCGTGAGCCTCGGTCACGGCTCCCGAACGCTTCCGTGAATATGGGCCTTAATTACGGAGCAGCCCCCCCGCCCCCGCGCCCCCCCCCCCCCGGCCGCGCGATTGCCTTTCCTGTCCGGGCATCCAGAATCGATTAACCAGACTCCGCCACCAGGGCGCGGTGTCAAGCGAGCGAGGCGCGAGAACGCCGCGCCGCCTCCCTCAGTTAATCAAGCCCATCTGGGTCAGCGCATTATAACGGGCTCGCGGCCGGGGGGGGCGCGGGGGCGGGGCGCGGGGGCTGCTCCGTAATTAAGGCCCATATTCACGGAAGCGTTAGGCGGGGCGAGCTGGACGCTTTCTGCCCTGCTTCCCGCTCCACTTTCTGCTCCAGATGTAACGCTGCGCTCCCGAAAGCAGAGGCAGCCAGCGCCCGCGCGGAGAGAGAAAAAAGGCCGTTTGAAATATTCCTCGGCCCGCTTACATGACGCGGATACACCCGAGTGACAGTCAGATTGAGTTTGCTGTCTGTCTGATCTCGCCGCGTTCTCTCTCTCTCCCTCCCCCCCACCACCCTCTCCCTCTCCCTCTCCCCCTTTAGTGCATGTCTGGGAAAGTTCCGTGACAATGTGTCAGAGACGAACCTGTCTCTCACCTGAAAGTTAGCGCCACAGTGCCCCCTGCTGTCGGTCTGCGGGCGCTCACCTCGGAGCGAGGGCTCCGAACTCCCTGACCCGCGGTCGGGCGGCCAGGACGAGCGGCTCTCTCTCGGAGGCGCGCCTTCCCCGACGAAGACAAACCGTTCACTTTGCGGAACACGGGCCAACAAAATGTCCGACAGACAGACGGCAGAAGAGACCTGAAAATATCACAACTCCAAATGTCAGTTTGAAAATTGGTTCCCTGGACTCAATTAAATTAAGTTAAATATTTGATTTAAAAATTCCAATTAGGGAGAAAAAAATATTAATATTGACTCCTAACGGTTTAAAAAGAGAGTCTGTTTGAAAAAATGTAAATTGACTTTTTTTTTTTTTTTAGTTGTCACACAGGCAAGATCAACAGAGATGGACTGAGGTGGGAGGAAGTCACTTCTCATTTGTAAGGGATCATTTTGTTGCCAGCAACACATAACTTAAGAGTGAGCCCAGTGGAGGATATTCAATCTGACTACCTTGATGCTTTGTCTTTAACTTTGATAAAAAGTGTTTCGGCAGACGTTACAGGTTTTTTGAATCGTATGAGTGAAGCCATTAGACTCTCCTCTCTGCCAGCGCTGTCACGATGGACGTATACGCCCTTCCCCTCAGAGTGACGGCTCATAAAGACAGAGCAGACGATCGATAAACGGAGGGACGGGAGGGGAGGAGGAGAGGCCGCCAGTCCCGCCCACGCGTCCGTCTCCACGACGCCAAGCGCCGCCGTCCCCGCACGCCCCCGGCGTGCGCCTGCAGACAGCGCGTATCCCAGCATCCCCGGCGGCATGCTCAAAGCCGCAAAGAAAAAAAACTCTGGCGAGGGTCCTGGCCTGCTCCGAACCGCAGCAGGGGGCGCTGGCACGGCGAGCCGCGCTAACAAGACGCGCGTCTAAAAACCCGCTCCAAAGGTCCGGGGGGAACAAGAACAAATCTGTGTGGGCAAACAAAAAAATAAAAGCCTTCCCTGGACGCTCCATTGTGGGCAAGCGTTCAACGGCCCGCACTGAGGGAGAATGAGCATTTACACACTCTGAAAGGCTCCGCGTCCTTCGGAGTCCCCGAAATGAGGTTTTCTGAGCTCACAAAGGACAGCGGTGCTCACACCTGCGAGCGGCCCAGAAACACCCGCTCCAAATTCCAGCCAGCGATTGGATTTAAAAAAGAAGAAAAAAAAAACAGAAAGAAAGACAGCGCACGGCACCCGGAGACGTACGCGTGCATGTTTCATAAGCGCGCCTTTCACGGCTCTGGCGAGCCCGCGAGGAGCGGCAGGTACGCCCTTCCCGCAAACAGACTTTTAAATGCGCCCGCACCCGGGAAAGAAGGCTGAATATAGGAGCGGGCTCCACGGCGACAGGCGGGCGGGAGAGCGCGGCGACGGGCCTCTGACAGACAGCGGGCCCCGTCAAGAGCGGGCGGGGCCGGGCTCAGAGCAGCCCTCTCATTCAGATGAAGACTCTGACACGGGGAGAGAGGACCGACCTGTAATAAGAGCGCGTCCGTCACTGCAGTCGGGCACGGGGGGGGGGGGCGAACGCGAAACCCGCTCTGACTGAACGAGCACCACCTGCGGCCTTCAGCGTTCAGGGGGCGTTAGCGCTTAACACCGCCGTTCACGGAGGGACAGTGTTAAGGGTTGCCGTCGCTACCGCACATGACTGAGGGATGAATGCGCACTGGGGTACGTTGCGGTGATGGAGGCGTGGGTGGAGGCAGGAAGGCAGGAGGGTGTGCCGACCGCCGTGCCGACCGACTGCCGAGATGACTGATCGCGGGCGTGACTGACCATCATGACGACTGACCACAGAGGATGACTGACCCCTGGATCGACTGACCGCCGGGATGACTGACCCCCGGATTGACTGACCACCGTGACGACCAACCGTCATGAGATGACCATCGTCCAGGATGACTGACCGCCGTGACGACCAACCGTCATGATGACCATCGGCCGGGATGACTGCCTGCCGGGAAGGCCGACCACCAGGACCGCAAGAACACAGCTTTTATGAGATCATGCCACAGCCCGCTCCCGCCCAAATTACCGTAGAGAAGGGCAGGCCACAGCTGGCCAATCTGCCGATGAAAACCGGAGCACAAGGTCACGACGACACCGCAAGCACACAGCAAAGACCCGACCCGGCCCGGCCCTCCCAGCCTGTAGCTAAGCAAAGTGGAATATGGGCGTTCAGCCCGTAACAGACTCCCGCTGGCCCGGATACGAAGCGCGTGTGCAGGGTTTGACATTTCCTTCACGGCCAGAGTCGTCCTCACAGCTGCCTGAACGGGTGAGCGTGTCACACAGAGGACGCGCCGACTGTGTCTGTCCACGAGCCGCTGGAGAATGCCTGACTCAGCATCCTGCCAAGGAGACGGGGGGGAGAAAAACACGGCAGATAGTCCTCTGACCCCTAACACCCGCCCCCCCCCCACCCCCCCAGCCATAGAGCTGCAGTCTACTCTGCCCATTAGCTAATAGGATCCTACGCAGCTGAAGGAGAGCAGTTACAACCTGTTAGCACGACCTCCATTCGTCCAGAATGCATCCTAAACAGGCTCTCAGCGCAGTACAAGCACTGCATAGCAGCGTCTAGTATATACAGTAGCACAGTACACTCACTTTAGGAGGTGTTTGTGTGCATGAGTGTGTGTGTGTGTGTATTCTGTCACCACAGTGAAGCAAGCTGTATGGTTAACTGTGCACTCTGATGAGGACGAGGCACAGGCACACGTCCCTCCCTGCTCAGGGTGGGTGTGTTGTCCTGGGACTCAGCAGGACTTTGCCTGACGGTTAGGGTTGAGTGCTGCAGAACACAGAGACCACACTGGGGGGGGGGGGGGGTGAGCGTGCCTCCCCCCGCACTGACAAAGCGCAGAAACGGGCCACTGGCCGTTCCGAGAGAGACCGCCAAATCCCCGCGGTGTTCCATCCTCCTGAGAAAGCAGGGACTGAGCGGAGGCGCCATTTTACCCTTTCATCCAGGGTCCCCGAGGGGGGAGGGAGATACCAGGAGCGTTCAAAGCCGGCGGGGGGAGGGGGAGAGGGGGCGAGGGAGAAAATGGCACTCGTCAGATTAAAAGCCGGCTCCAGACGAAGGGAGAGGCCGAGTGCAGATGCCCTCTGTAGGAGAACCCACCACAGCCCCCCCCCCCATCCCCACCGTCTCTCGGTAGGGGGCGGGGGCTGAAATTGAGGTCTTTTTACAGGCGCTTCGCTGTCACGGGGAGCCGCATTACCGAGGGGGGTGTTCCATTAGGGGGAAACGAGAAGCAAAGTGCAGCGCCGGCCTCTGCCCCTCTGCTGGCACACGCGGCTGCCTGCCTCACAAAAGCTCCTTAACCCAACCCGGGCCTGCCAGACGGGCTCAGAGCACGCCGGCCCACACCCCCGGGGGCAGTACAGGGGACAGGCACGGGCCTCCTGATCCAAACTGAGGCTCAACGCTAATGAAGGCACGCCGGTGATGAAGCTCCACACGCACTGCCTGAGAATTTACCCACGGCTCAGCACATCCCACAATCCCCAGTCACATGACCTTCTGGAAAGGTGCCGCCTCGCATAAATGATATGAAATGATATAACTCATGATCTCCTAGGTGCAC
>CM077287.1:34765915-34820915 GCA_039654925.1 Anguilla pacifica | reverse complement strand
ACTGAAGAGAGCCCATTAAATGAGCCTGATGAAGGAGAATTGCACCATCTGGAATTTAAATAAAAGCCTTGCTCGTACTACTCTGACTGTTTTTATCAGTTATTATTTTCAGGGAAATGCTACTCTCATACAGCAGGATACTGCCGAAGATTAGATCATGCAGATTTGCAAATCATACCATTTCATATTTACGTTATTCCCCCAGAATGCAAAATGATATCTCCTGATAAAAATCAAGACGGCCAATCGGAGCGAGACTAATCCAGCTAAATGGAATTCCGTGCAGCATAATCCAGCCTGGTGGAGTGATCAGGTTTCCATTCACTCTTTGCCTGAAGCCTATCAGGCATATGTGCATATGCACACACACACACGTGCGCACACAAGCACAAATGCACACATTCTCAGACACGCACGCACACAAACACACAAGTCCGCACACAAGCACAACTGCACACACTCTCAGATGTACACACACACACACAAACAAGCACAAATGCACACACTCTCAGATGTGCACACACAAAAACACACACGTGCACACACAAGCACAACTGCACACACTCTCAGACGCGCGCACACACACACACACACACACACACACACACACACACAGTCAGGTGCGCACACACACATCTACACAACACAGAATGCCATGGTCAGATAGCAGAGCAGGCCAGCAGAAGAGCCGAGAGCAGGCTTTCTGTCAGCAGGCCTTCCCAGACCCTCTCCATTTTAATCTGGATCGAAAGGCAACCGGCGCATCATGAATTCTGCGGGTGTGGTGCGGAGTACGCACACAAACAAAAACAAGGAGGCGGGGCCAGTCTGGGCCATGCTCCGCCTCCTCGCTGCTTGACGCTGCTCAATGAGACGCGTTCTGCCCCCACGGACAGGAACGCCCTCTCACTTCGGGTGAACCCTTCCTAAGGGTGTCCCACTGACCCATATTTGCACACTGGAGCATCAGGGGTCTACAAGCCTTACGGCTGTACAGACACTGCTTAGCCTTACAGCTACTAAACATAAACATGGATATTCTTACAGGTCAAACTGAACCGCTGACTACGTAAATGTTGTATAGCCTCATTGAGGAAAAATATGAATAAATAGCTGTTCTTCCAGCAGTGGGTTCCATGTCTGTTATAAATGTGCATTGCTAAATAGCATACCTGAACAGGACACAAGTTGTAGTCTGTAGTATATATAACATGCATTCTTAGCTTCCATTATACCTAGTATAGTGTTCCACATACATGGCTGATAGTGGATGCAGGGGTGATACTGTGAGACTACATCTCCAAACACAAAGAACACTCCAGAGAGATGATCTCACTTCAGCTCTGCACTGTGTATCATTACACAGCTCTAGCTGAAGGAGTCGTGTACGACACGGTAAGCCGTCTTAACTAGGATACGACCGGCCAATGTGCCGTGTCTAGTCTGCCTGGCACACTGTGCCAACCCCAGGGCAGTGCCAGCCGTAAGCGCCTGGCATTAGCGAGCCGATCGCAGTCTGAGGGTTTCAGAGCACGCAGCGGCCCGGCGCCCGTCCCGCGCAACGACGGATTTACAGCCCGCCGCCGGAGCCAAGGCACGGCTAAGCCGAACGCGAGCCGCCCGCCAGCGCCAGAACAAACTGCAGCCGGGCGGGGCGGCCGCCAGTCACACGCACGCACGCACCCCCGCCGGACCCCGCGCGCCGCCGCCGCCGCCGCCGTCTCCATGGCAACGTCCGCCGGTTCACTCCCGGAACAGCCGCCCGCCACCTCGAACCCCCGGCGCAACCGAAGAGCGGAACCGGTAAAACGAGCGCCGTCCGCGATAAACCGCCAACTCGCTCCTGAGACGGAAGAGGTCCGCATTTTCCACGCTCGCGGTAATTCCTTCTGTCGCCGAGCCGATTCGAAAACCGCCCTGGCACAGCTTTCCCGACCGGCGAGGGCGCTGGCGCGGAGGGGAGGAGCGCGACAAGGACGCGGCGCGCGGCTGCGGAGGAACAGGCAGCCCAGCGACGGCGCGCCGCTAATCCGCGCGGCGGCGTGGGGGAAAGAGCCGCGCTTTTCATGCCACTCGCAGGGGGGATTCACCGGGGGAGAGGGAGGGGGGATTGTCGCGTCAGGTGAGCGTCCTGACAGGTGCGCTCTGGGAAGGGCCTGGTCCGTGCCGAAACGCCGGCCGCGGGACGTCCCCCACGGCGCTCTAACGACCGAAATGTCAGACGTGAGCCGAGCCGCTTAGCCGAAGCCGCACGCTAGTTCAGCTTCCCAGTCCCAGCCTGGAAAACGTACTCACCGGGCTAAACCTTTAAACAGAGAAAGACACGATGAGTACTGTGTCCGCTATGCAAGCTGAATTAGGAACATTATGCGTTCTTTCGAAAAAATAATGCTGCCATGGAAATCCTGCTAGTGGCATTCACTGTGATCTAGAGATGCTGGACATGAATGCTTATCAAGGGCAAGATGAGTCCGAGGACGGTCAAAGGGAGCAAGGCTGCCCTCTGCTGGACGCTAGGGGGATCTGAATCAGTTAAACCCAGAATGATGTTTTCCCTTTCCCTGATCTCGGATGCAGAAATCCACCAGAGGCAGGACCGGCGGTGCCCCCTCCCCTGTTTGGGCTCTCTCGCAGAGGTCTGGAGGGGGGAAAGTCACTTTGGGTCTGTCAGAGAGGAGCGCCGGCGAGCCGTTCCGAGCTGCAGAAGGACGGCGCTCAACCCAAACGCTCCGCTCAGACAGCGCCGTGCCGCCGAGCGGGCCTGTCACATGCGCCCGGCGAGCGAAGCAGGGAGGGCTCTGTTATGGCTGCTTCCCTTGAAGGCCCGGGACAGGGGGGGAATCTCAGCAGGGGGGCTCTATCTGTCACCTTCATTTACAGCCACTCACACGGGCTGACCCAAATCCGGCGCAGTGGAGGCCCGCCCCCGCGCTCGGCGTGCCGGCTAATAGGGCGGTTTGGCAAAGTGATTCCGTGCCAGATCGTAATGGGCCCTGGCAGCTGTCAGCCAGGGCCCGTGGGCAAGGCCGGTCTGCTCTGCGAGGCCAGTTCTGGGGGTGATCAAACGCCCCCGCCTCACGGTCACCCCGCTTCACGAGGAGATGGGGGTGACAGAGTCGGTTAAGACAATGAGCGAAAGCTCACTCCAGGAAGCCGGCATTCTTCCCAAACTGTCAAGTCCCGCTCCTTTCCCCTGTCAAATGGGGCTCAAGCGACAGGCGAAATTTTGAAACGCTCAACGAGTTACAGCAACTGCTTATGGTCCAGAATTCACTGGTTTGCGGAGAGGATCTTTGCTCATCCACTGCCTCTGCTGCCAGGGTGCTCTGCGCATGGAGCTTTTAATGCAATATGAAACAACAGATTTTTCTATTAGCATTTTACCAGAAAAGCAGGACATCATGGGGGCAACTCTTTGCCACGTGTACCAGTCTCACAACTTGTTTATCTCAGATTATTTCACATAATTGGTGTCGAGTCTCCTGACCTACGAAAGGACACCAAATTTATTTGCTGTTATTTATTTGTTTACTTATTTATTTACTTATTAGTTTTACAATTTCTCCTGAGCATAAAAACCTAGTCTGAAAACCCCAAGGAATACAAATATTTCAGGAAATGTAGCAAGCCGCCAAAATAAAAATGATGTTGGTGCATACACTGAGTGCAGAGGCACTTTAAAGAAGTTAAGTTTAAAGAAGTTATGCCCCAGCATCATATGCAGCGCAGGTTAAAAATAAATTCATTGTGGTTTTTTTAGGATGAAAATAAAACATCTCAATCCATCTCCTGCTCCACTTTTTACTGCTGCAGTTTACTTCTTGCTGGTTACAGCTTATATAACAGCTCAACGGTCTTGTCAGATGGCAGTGTAGTTCTCAAGTGGCCAGAAAAGCACCTACAGCAACCACAGCCTACTCTATGGACATACATCAAAAAAAACCCAGAGGATGAGTTCTGGTTCAGGAGAAAGAGTGCGCGTTCAGCAGCTGATGCCGTAAAGAGGACCCCAAAACCCGGTTCCCCTACCGCTTAATAGTCGCGTTTGCAAAAGCTTCGCGAGCGCTTTGAGTGACACCGGAAATCAACGGGGTTCGTTCCGCGGATCAAAGACGAATCTTTTCAGCTCGTCCGTTTCACAGCATTTATTTTCCGCGCGTTCTGCGAGGGCAAAGGAAACGGGTAACGTATCAGACAGCCGAACGCCCTCGCGCTCCGTCGCGCAACGCACAGCTCCCAAACGTTTCGGCCCCGCCGCGTCCGTGTGAAACTCCTCGTTCAGGACTCGGCAAAGGCGAGCGAGCTTCGGATTCCATTTGAGCCACCCGCAAACGCGTTCGGAGGAGGGCGGTGAACGCGAGGGCGCGCCGTAGCTCCGCCCCCCGCCCGCTGTATCCGGCGGCAGCTCTCCTCTGCCGAAACGCGGCCTCTCGCGTTCGGCGTTCCTCCTAACTCCCGACGGCTGGACCCGCGGCGGCCGGAGGCGCCTCTCCGCGAAGCGCCCGTCAAAGCAGGGGGAGGAACGTCCGATTCCCCTCCCCGCGAATTCCCCACCGGGCCCATTCCTCACTGTCTGAGGACGAGCGTCGATCCCGGCGGACTTCCCGTCGGGACAAGCAGGTGCTGGCGGCTGATAGCGGGAAGACGGATGCCCCTCTCCCGCATTAGCATTCCCCGCCGGGCGGGGGCGGATGACGCCGCCGTCTAAAGCCGGCGCCCCGGGGGGCGTTGTTCATCACTACGTTATGGGATCCGCGTTTTGAGCGCGCGGAGGAAGAGGAAAACACCGCCCACTTTAAAATGGCGTCCCGGGAAACGCGGAGGAACCTCGGGCTCCGGCCTCCGCGCCCCGTCCCCGTAACGCGAGGGAGCGCCCCGGGGGCGTCGGTAACAGCGCTGCCGTATCGCCCGCGGGTCTGAGGAGGCGCGGGGACCCGACGCCCGTGCCCACTTTCACCGCGCGGCCGCGGCGCTGCCATCGACTGCGGCCAGCCGGGCATCGATTACAGTCAGCCGGGCATCGATTAGACGACAGACGAAATGAGGCTGATCCTCTCGATTTGTCCCCCGGCGATCCCGCGTCTCCCGACGACCTCGGCGTCCAGTTCCACACGCCGCCGAGGAGGTTATCCAAGGAGGTTTCGGAGAATAAAAGCCCTGCCGCTGGAGGGAAGGAGGAGAACTCTGGCGGTTTCGCTACCTGGCGGAGCACGGCGCGGAGGGGAAATGGTAAACGGACTGCCTTTATATAGCGCTTTTATCCAAAGCGCTTTACAACTGATGCCTCTCATTCACCCATTCACACACACACTCACACACCAACGGTGAAAGGCTGCCATGCAGGGTACCAATCAGCTCGTTGGGAGCAGTTAGGGGTTAGGTGTCTTGCTCAGGGACACTTCGACACGCCCAGGGCGGGGGATCGAACCGGCAACCCCCCGACTGCCAGACGACCGCTCTCACCTCCTGAGCTGTGTCGGAGGGAGCCGGTGTTCAGAGGCGATGGCGTGGGCGGTACCGGATTGGGCGAAGCGAGAGAGCCGCTATCACGACCCGAGCCAAAGGGGCAGACTTCAGACCGCGCCCAGACGGAGGGAGAGGAACGGCAGGCCTAATACGGAGCGCGGAGCAGGCTCCCCCCCGCTGAGATTCGGTGGCGGGATGCCGTTCCGCTTCGCATTTTCTTTTCTTTTATTCATTTTTCGCGTCCGTGCGAGAAGCTCGTCCTCAGAAGCCCGCCGCGCAACGCGACGCCGCCGGAGCAGAGCTACGCAGCGATCCGTCACTGTCTGTCCGCGTCTGTCTGTCAGTCCGTCGGTCAGCCCTGAGTGGGCTCTGAACGCCTCTCCCTGCTGCTGCCTCGCTGACAGAGGAGAGGCTCTTTAACACACAGAACACCATTCCCCACAATGCCACAGCTCAGTGGTTCCGTCCGCACGCCTATTTCCCAGACTGGGGCGGCCGTGACTTTGGCCAGCGTAGCCGATGGTTTGAGACAGCCCCGAACGCGCAGGTGGCCACGCTGAAGCGGTGCTCTCTTACAGCGCGCATGCTATTCCTGAGACCGGACCGATCTCACACACTGCTGCATGCCACAGCGAGTTCTGCAGCAACACAGGCAGATTTCAAATGTTCGGTTTTAAGAATGCACCTTTATCTAAAAAAAAAAAAAACTCTGCCCCAGAAATCTCAGTTCAGACCAGTTCCTGTGATTAGGGTGATCAGCCGATTATCTATTCGAAAATTATTTCAAAAGGCATCAGTGCAACACAGGTCTCTTGATCTATTGCAGGGGTGCACAAGAAGGGACAATCCGTATGCTCTTAATTGTTTAATTAGTTCAATCATGTCTTGATCTGTCTTTTGTATCAACTCTAGCTCAAACCGCAGACTGCAAGTGTATCCTGCAGATTTTACCGTGCTCAAGTACAGGAGTGAACCAGCATAGTTTATAGAGCGATCAGAAAACTAAAACTAAGGTAATTGTTTGGAACAAAAAACAATGTTATGCAGTGCAGCAGTCTTAAAATGTCTAAAATACACATTTGCTAAAATGAACACGAAGCCAAGCTGGCTGTTAAGTCAGACTCACTGGTAACCTTGAGTGCAGTTTTGATGGTTATGGGGGCATCTTGTGGTCACAGAAGCTCACTGCACTGAACACAGTCTCACAGCAAGCACTGGTACAGCGGCCTGATTGCAGGAAAAATGCAACCAATAACATTTTACAAACAAATGTGTTCAATAAAAATTATACAAGCAACCATCTACCCATAAACTGGTAGCTACCGCGCTGCCTGTTTTTGCATGCCTAATGTTAGGCAAGCTACTTACAGACTGAAAAACATTCCAAACAAAATGTGATTTAAACATTTTTTAAATCAGAGAACACACAAATACACAACCTCTGAGACATAACATCGCTGTGTATGCTTCCATAGTGTGACTTACAACATATTTTCTTGCTTAAAGCCACAAGCCAGTTGATGTTACATAGTATCTCAAATATCCTTACTCGCACACAAAACTGTCCGGGCCACTTAAAACAAACACTAAAACAAACAGCATAAAAAACTGTGAACTATCTGAACTGTGAACTAAACCCTTGAAATCCTTTCAAGGTCAATTTACAGTCAACACAAGTAAGCACACACTGACTGAATGCAGCTATGCAGTTCTGTGTAGAAATGTACGCACACTTGTTCTCAGAAATGTGCATGCCAGAATCAGTAACGCAAGGCAGAGGCAGGGTTCAGTATCTTGTGTTCAATATAGGGGCACTACATGATTATTTGATTGATTAGGCCTTTAAATTCCCGAGGGAACACAGGCCATCGATGAAACCCCTCCATCCCCTCCGGTCTTGTGCCCTGCGATCCAGGGGGCACTACATGCTGGAACTCACCTTTTCACATCAAAGGAACTACAGCCTCCATTATAAGCATCAGCTTGCGACTGAAATGGCCAGCTAATTGTACAAGTGTGTCATTCAGACAGTCAGAACAAATCAGAGTGCGAGAGCCAGCCAATCAGAAACATCGGCCGCAGCGCACGGATTATTGTTGTGTGTGACATGCAGGAGAAGCCAAAGCAGCAGCTCGTCAAACTCAGACACAGACATCCATAAACACCTACAGAGCATTTCCTCATCTGAACCGAGCACTGGGCAGACAAGAGGTAAACATCCTCGTCGCCTGTCCCTGACTGGCTGAGCGGTCATGCACATCCATGTTTTTATTTCTCATTTTCAACAACACCATGCTCCCTCTGGCACTCATGCTCCCTGCAAAACTGTAATGTAATGCGTGTACATGCCTGCCTCCTAGTGGACATGGGTTTATCGTCCTCCCTCCTGATGAGAGGGGCCACGTTTACACGTGGGGACAATGTGAGGATGTTTGCACGTGGGGACCGTGTGAGGACGGTTACACGTGTGAGGACGTTTGCACGTGGGGACCGTGTGAGGACGGTTACACGTGTGAAGACGTTTGCACGTGGGGACCGTGTGAGGACATCCTCTTGCTCATTCTCTCCATCCCTGCTCTTACTCTCATGCCAGATACATTGCGCACTCGGGCTGACTCTAAAGGCATCTTTAGAGAAGGAGCTGACAGGAGGGCGGTTCGGGTGCATAAGCCAGTGTGGACGGGCGAGGACACGCCCCCAGGAACATCCGAGAGGCACCCGCCCACGCGGTCCTGGAGCTCCGTTCTTCCCGCTCGCCGGCAGGAGACCTATTAAAACGGGTTTTCGTTTTTTACAGAGGCGACGCGGAAAGTTGACACAAAGAGCAGCTTAGCATACTGATAGCTCAGCGAACTCCCCGTGCACCTCGCACCGCGCCTGAAATAAACTCCGCGCGATACAAACCTCACTGAGCACGTGCGGAAGCGCCCGCGCTGCTGGAGAGGGGCCGCGCTCTCTGCTGCGGATTGGCAGTCCCGGGGCGTGATCGTGCGGGCTGAGGTTAACTCGGGGGGGGGGGGGGGGATGTTAATGAGAGCCGTGGCTCTGAGGGCTCGCTCGTTCGATACTTGACGGGCTCGTCTGAGCGTAGCGGTCCGGCGGCGCGGCGCGGGCTGAGGGGCGGAGGGGCGGCGCGGGTGGAGGGGCGGAGGGGCGGAGGCGAGGCCGTTGACAGAGGGGACGGGCAGTTAATCATGTCCTGTAGGAGCGCGGTATGAATTATTCAGGGTGTCGGAGGGGGCGGGGGGACGGGGGGGTGTGATGAGCGTGGGGGTGATGGGCCGAGCTCCCGGCACAGCCTCCTGTGCTCCCCACTCTCCCCTCCAATCACCTGTCACCTGTCAGCTGTGGCCCCGCCCCCATCCTGTCACTGAGAGTTAGGAGAGGAGAGCCACTCTCCTGTGTGTGTGTGTGTGTGTGTGTGTGTATAGGGGGGGAAGCAGCAGGGGTGTGTGTGAGAGTGTGTGTGTATACTGTATGTATGAGCCTGTAAGAAAGAGTGGGTGTTTGCATGCCTGAGCAAGAGAGAGCATGTGCCTGTGTGTTTGAATGTTTGACGTGTATGTCTGCGTGTGCATGCCTGAATTTTAGATGTATAAGTGAATGTGTGTGTGTGTGTGTGTGTGTGTGTGTGTGTGTGTGTGCCTGAGAGAGACAGACAGACAGAGAGAGAAAGACAGCGAGGAGGGAGAGACAGACTGAGCATCCTTTACACATTTGTCCATTTGTCCATCTCAGTGTGTCCTTCTAAGCACATCCATGTGTTTGAGAGCCTACACATGTGCTTACAAGCATCACTGCGTAAATATGAAGGAGCTGGCAGTTCCTGCTGGCTCTCATGCACACATACTTCCTGTCACAGCATTACTGTGAAGCCCACGGCATTCTGGGAGCACTGCTGAGGCAGCATGGGGGGCTGTTTCAGACCAAGTTTCATGACAGCATGACGACTTTTATTAGGTCACATGTCACTTTTGGAAACCACTAGAAAATTCTCCAAGGCCTCACCCTCTCCTCCCCACACACCACCCCCCCCCCCCCTCCAAACCAGCACCCAGCACTGGTGCAAATTTAGCATGACAGGTCCACCCCAGCACATTGCCACGGCCTCCTCATCAGACAGGGAAGGTCATCACTCCAAACCCAGCCCCAGCTAAAGCTCCAAGACGTGTTTGTACGAGGCAAAGGAAAAACACAAGTCAGCTCCTCTGCCTTCGGTTTCTGAGCAATACGGTTTTTTGAGGGCTTGTCAAAATCCCCTCAGCATTCATGAGAGCAGATGTAGCTTGTGTTCATATGCTGTTTCAGGCACCCACACCTTTCTTTCTGATCTCATGCATAATTCTGAAAGTGACGGACTGCAAACATCAAACACCCAAACGCAACACACTCGTATTCCCTCTCGGCTTCAGCAGAGCCGGATACACACTCGCACAGTTATTCATGCAAACCAATAACTCGACATTCAAGAAATGTATGTGTCACAGCAGAGCTGGTTTTGATACAAAAATGGCAGAAGGATAGCATTCAAGGTTATTATAATTAGATTTTTTTTTCTATTGGTTTCTACTTCTAAACTTTTGTTGGATGTTTTTGAATTTCATTTCCAACTCATTCCATCAAATTCAGTATGGTTTCCATTTAGTTTTGAGTCCATGTTAGTTCAAATTTTGTTTGTATATTGGAGACCCCTTCAATTTTAAAATGACCTCATTTTAGTTTCAGGGGGAGAAAGTGCTATAAGGAACAGGAATGCTTGTCTTAATAGAAAAAAAGTGGAAACATCAACACTGAATTGACTCATTTGAGGCCAAATATGTTTTTATAGCATATACTGTATACGATGCCTAAATGTATTATCTAAATGAATAACTCTTTTCAAATGACTGGTAAATTTTAAAGATAAAAATTAAAAACAGCTCCATTTTAAAACTAGTATGATTAAGACAGGTCAAGAAGTTGAGGCTTCTAAAAATCAAAGTATTACCTAAAAAACAACATCGTCACATCTACTGTAAAAAACCGGCACTCAATTCCAAAGGTGTAGCAGATCGTCAGTAAGGTATTCAATCTAAACGTGGGCAGCGCTACGTCTCATTCGCTTGACACTGGGCTTCGGCGTGGAGGCCTCGGCCACCAGAGCTAGCAACGTCTGCTGGCTCACCGTTTGGACGAAAGTTCTACAGTCAGTCATCATAACGCACAAGGTAGCATGTGGCCAGCTACTGGCCGTGACTGCCTAGAAGCCCAGCAGGGAAGCCGCTGACGACCATGCTAGTTTACAGGCAAATATCCTTGGCCCAGTTTTTCTTACAGACGTGTTTCTCCAGTTTGTTTCATTTTGCAGATACGGACCGTTTTCGTTTAAGTTAGAGTTTCCTACGCGATAATAACCTTGTTCACCATGAACAAAGAAGACGTGGAGTAAAGTCTCCTCTCGTTGTCCATCTCTGTTATACGACTGATGCATCGGGGACGTGGTGGAACCGTACAGAGCAGATTCAACACAGTCGCAAAGGTTCCTGAACCACTGAAGTCTTCCTTTATCAGAAGTGAACTGGAGGGTTGGGACGAGAGCAAGAACGTTCAGACGCGGGATGACCGCCAGACCATGAAGAACAAGCGGTTTGCGACACGCAGCGAACGCAAGCGCGCCACTTTGCATACTGGTGCACATGCTGGTCGCACACATCTTCAGGGAAAAGCATTTCCATTAACACAAAGGGCATCGGAGGGGGGCCCTTGCCAACATGCAAACCCCTGTCGGACTGGTTAAACCTGTAGGCTCCGTGTTACAGGGTGCAACAACTCTCAATGCGTCCGTCTGTCAGGGAGAGATAAACTTGGCTGGAACAACCGGTGGATGGATGACGTGTGCGTGGAACGCCGCAATGAAAATACAGGAAAACAAGCCAATGGGAAAATGTTGCTTTTTTGTGCGCACCTGCACATCTTGAACACAAGGGGGCAGACGCATCCTACAGAAAAGATGGACGCCGCCAGAAAGGACGGTAGAGCTTCGGTCTCGGCTGGTGACAGTAATCGGCAGGGCCTGCCTGAAACACCCCTCTATTTAAACACAATGAGCTTCAGCATGGTGGTGTACATTCACTTTTATAAAAGCTTTCTCAAACAGCTCCTGTCATCCATCCTATTCCTTCTGTGAGGGGGTCGATGTCATCCATTCATTCCCAATACAGACACTGCCATAACAAGCACAGCTTCACAGCACTGCTTAAACTATTTACTTTAACACAGTTAAAGAACAGAGCTCGAATGAAGACATGCCGCTTGCCACCTCGCTAGTGTGAATCACTCACATCTGTGGGGTAACCCTCCAGCAAGCAATGCCGTAATAAGGATATAAGCACAGCACGTTTGCCCAGTTTCCAGCCAATTTCTGACAGTGTTAAGTCCAGCGCAGACCAAAGATTCGCCATGTGACAAAGCTGCAACTGGTGACTCTCTGGAACATTCTAAATCTCGCCACCTGCGAACAGACAAGCTGAATTGCCTGCAACGGCAACGTTCTCAGAGGGTCCTTAACACAGCCGTAACTGCTCTCCGCAGAGTTACATTCCAAAGCAGTTTTGTCACGTCACAAATCATTGGTCCGAACCGGACACTGGTTACAAACTGAAACCCCCCCCCAAGCGTTCAGCGGTGTTCACGCTCGAAGCCGAGCCTGCGTTGAGGGCCACGGCGCTAGGGTTAGCGCCCCTTCTGCCTTAGCTTCCGTTGCTCGGCGCGGTTACGGTCGACCGCCTTCCCCGAGCACCCGCGCCAAGCAATCCTTCGCGTGCCGCCGGCGTCGTTTCCCCACCGTTGCCGCGGCAACCCCAGACGGCCACTTCAGGGGCCCAACGGCGCGAAAAATCCGATTCCTCGCGCCAACACACACCCGCCCCGATACCCTTAACATGACAAACAAGTGTGCGTGTTTCTGAAGTGGAAGCACAACTCACTTTAATACCATTATACACAATAGCAGGGAATAGGGGCTATAATATTTAAGAGTTAGCCAGCAAGGGAAGGACAGCCAACATACAATTAGTTTTAAAAATCTACCCAGATCATGGATCAATACAGCCTACCAATGTAGATGCTTTAGTAGAATTCTTGGGGAGGGTCCTACGGTGTGTGGCGAAGGTGACTTTGAGTTATTGAATAGCAGATCATAGCGCAGGGTCATTACCGCACAGACAGACACGGCGACTGTGAGAGGGAAAGACATGCAGACTTAGCGCTGGCCGGCTTTTCACGCGCACAGAGAAGAGGGGATCAATACGGACAAGGGGGGGGGGGGGCTGGGGGGAAGGTTGGAAGCAATTTGCAACGGGGGGGGGGGGGGGGGACTTGCAGCTCAAGCAAGCCCCAGACCGAGCCCACTGAGCGCTCCTGACGGTAACGCGCGCGGTTCTGGGCGGCGCTGAGAGGCGAGGCTCCCTGCAGCGTGCGGCTGCAGAACGGGCCCAAACATTAGCAGCGTTCTGCGCTTCCTCCCGGTTCCCATGGAGACCGAGGCCAACCAGGAATTCTGGCTCAAAAGCATTTCACTGGCCGACGAGCGGAGAGCAGCGGGAGCCAGCCAATGCCGCGGCCCGCCTGCCAAAGCTTCAAGCCCCCCCGTTTGACCACAGAAAGCTAAATATTTGGCCTATGACCATATGGGGGAAGATATCTCCACGCTGCGCACTTTGATTCTCGCTAAAAAACTTCAGTAAAATCCCGTCCCGGGGCACGCCAGGGACAAATTGGCACAGCGCGCAGATAAACGCCAAACGACAGTTCAATTAGACCTCGGATTATCCCCGCGCAATTCCGGGCAATTATCTATCATTAAAATCAAGCCTTCAGCCCCTGCCAAAGGCTTCTCCTTAACAACAGACGACTGACCCAACGGCCGCCTTGAGCTCCATAAATTAAACGGGCTTCCCATAAACTCTGCCCCTGACTGAATGAACAGAATTAAACCCAGATAGTGCTTCTGTGGCAGAGGCCCGCTACGCTAGCCCCTGTCCCGCGGGGCCTGGGGAAAGGCCGTGCTGTACCACAGGCGGAGGGGGAGGGGCCTGGTGAACTGGAATGAGGAGGGGGGGGGGCAGGGGCGGGGTAAGCAGAGGTAGAGGTGATGAGGTCATCACCCGCTCTCTATGTGGACGGAATGTCTGTGAGGTTAGTGAAGGGAGACCATGCGGGGTGAGGATAAAGACACCCCACAGCCGCCATCGCTACCTTCTGCCCCCTCCTGTTAACACTAAATGTCCTCACAACGTTACTGGAATGTTTAGTCAAGGTTATAGCATTGCCAATACATGCCAGCAACATTACGAGAACGTTTTGTCTAAGCTTGGCTACCAATCCATCTCCATCTCCCTGTCCTCCATCTCTCTCTATCTTCATCCCTCTGTCCCCTTTTGTGTCTCTGTCCCAGGGTGGGGGTTTGCTCAGTCTGCAGGCCCAGAGGGGCTGCTTTCCACGTGGTGCACATGGCTCAGAGGCTTGAGCAGCGCTGTGGCAGTCCCCAGGAGGACCGTCACTGTGGGTGGGCCAGAGAGACATCTTCATTAGCGTGCAGGTCCTCACCGTGCCCTGTACTGGCTGGGCCTCCAGCAGGAGGGGTCTGAGCGGGGTAAAGGACTCTCATGAGGACAGTGATGGTCGTCATGGGGATGGGAAGCAGTGACGGGGGCTCTGAAGCTGGTCTGAGGGAGCGAGGCCGCAGGGCAGCTCAGCACACCACACTGGGGCTGCAGTGAGAGAGGGGCACAGATACGAAAACCCAGTTTCCTAAAATAAAGGGACCTGCGGTGAAATAACTGCAACCGCAGAGATAGAGCCTGGGGCAGGGGGGGAGCGTGTGTGTGTCTGTGTGTGTGTGTGTGTGTGTGTGTGTGTGAGAGACAGAGAGAGAGAGAGAGAGAGAGAGAGAGAATCCTTCATGCAGCAGCATTTTTCTGCATCCCCCTGCATGCGTCCTAATAGTGCTGCTGCTCACCTCATTCCAGAGGTTAAGGGCATGAGCCCAGCTGACCCGCTGACCCCTGCCAGTCCCTGGACCCCCGGCTGTGCACGCCTATTTGAGGAGTCGTCACAGGGACCCGGGTCTAATTCCAGCGCACAGCGCCGCACCAATCATGACACGCGTCCTGACAAACAGCTGACAGATGGACAGGGGGCTGGGCTCTCTGTGGGCGGGGCCGAGAGGGTCCCCCACGTAGCCAAACCTCCCTGCGGGTCGCAGAGGGTCACTCAGCACGGCAAGCCAACAGCACGACAGAGGCGTGGACACCCGGCTGGGGTCACAGGGTGACACACAAACCCCAGACAGGGCTCTGCAACGCCCTTGAATGAAGTCCATACACAGCACATCACGTTCCATTACATTACATTACATTACAGGCATTTAGCAGACGCTCTTATCCAGAGTGACTTACACAACTTTTACATAGCATTTTACATTGTATCCATTTATACTGGATATATACTGGAGCAATTCCGGTTAAGTACCTTGCTCAAGGGTTCAACGGCAGTGTCCTTACCCGGGAATCGAACCTGCGACCTTTCGGTTACAAGCCCAGTTCCTTACCCACTGTGCTACACTCCGTCCTTGCATGGACACCAAGGCCAGCATGACAGGACTCAGTCTTGCAGTATATCACACATACTGTGCCTATAAAATCAGAGGGGTGGATTTTCAACAGAAACCGCCTACCGTGGCAAATTTTGGTGGTTTCTGTGTCAGTGACAAAAAATGATGATGCACGCATCCTTTGACTGAATGTATAAAAATAATTAGGTGTTTGTGTGGATTCATTAAGTTAAAAGGTTAATATTGCACCACGACTTTTGAGTGACAAAAATAAAATGCATTTCATGACAATGCAATTCCAAATACCACACTTCTGTAGAATGATCCCTTACAACCCCTTACAATGTATTAATCCTTCAGTACATTCTCTCTCTTTCCCCCTGTTCAGGTACTTACAGTACAAAGTGTAACCCTTCAATATATATATTACATTTTTTTAATATCTATTTTTGGCACGGTTCATTTTTTTTAATAGCCTACATCTCAAGTGATTGCGGTGGCCTCTTAAAGACTTTCCAGAACTTTCCATTGTAAATTTACCGACATACATGGAGACAGTGCATCGAGCTGACAGTGGCAGTAAAGCCGAACTGCCCGCAGTCGCTGTCACGCACATGCATCAAACTGCAGCCGTGCAGTCGCAGCTGCCGGGGGCAGCGTCAGGACGGCGACGGGCTGAGAGACGACGGAGCTCCCGCCACACCAGCGGTGCCGTCCGTCACGCTCCGAGCTCGCCACCGCCGCCACCGCCACCTCACGGGGCGCTAACGACCGTCACGCCCCGAGCTCGGCGCCGCCGCCTCCTCCTCACGGGTCGCTAACGACCCTTGAACGGGAACGGGAGCCGGGCGCAGACCGCTAACGTCTCCCTTGGAGCGAGTGCAGAATTAGCTGCGCTAAACCGCGCGCGTGTGTGTGTGTGTGTGTGTGTGCACGCGTGCGCGTCTATGTGAGCAACCCATCAAACTACCAGTCTGCGAGACATCATTCTTCTATGAAACCTTCCTCTCCCTGGGGCAAGCAACTATTTTTCTGCAAATACGAGCAGGTAACACACAAATGAGGCCCCATTACTGGACCATTCATAAACATCAGTGGAACACATTCATGTGATGAATGCCAACGAGCCGTGTGGTGCTGCACGTTATCGGCGCTAACGCTAGCCGTGTCTGTACTGCAGTCGTTTGCAGCATGCAACGGCCGCTTCAGGACAGGCACTCGTTGTATGTTGAGATGTTTTTATTTCATTAATGGTCAAAGGTTAAGTAGTAATAAAATGTTACCGACTTCAAACGTGAAAAAGGGGGGGCTTGGGACAAATGAAACTGAATCATTTATATGACAAGCAGACACATTACGAAGGCTATAATAATTACATTAAAGATTCCTATTTCCTAAGGAACATAATATACTGATTCACTACTTCATTTTATATCATTGATATAATGGTGCCCTGATGACCAATACTGTGGGCATAATGGGGCAATGCAAATCCCTTTTATGACCCTTGAAAATACTCCTATCAAAGTGGCGCATTAGAGGAAAATTAGGTTGATGCTGTTGTGGATAACTTTGTTGATCAGTAGGGTCTATTGTAAGGTGATAGAACCAGTAGTTGAGTCAGGCTGTCCAAACAAAGCAAGCCAGAAAATCTTCCCTATGAAGTGACTTTGCCACTTGCTACAAGGTGGAAGCCCAAACCAGTAGCCAAGTGTGGGACCAGCTGCCTGTGCGTGTGTGGGACCAGATGCCTGTGTGTATGTGGAGGGGGCTGTGATTAGCACTACAAGGTCATAGACTTGCCATTGTCTAAAGAACTCTCCTGCTGGAAGTTGACTAAATTGCAGAAGGGAGTCTCTCACCATCTCCCACCTGCCTCACACTCTCCCGCCAGCAGGGACACCTCCCGTGCTCAGGGACACCTCCTGCATTCAGGGACACCTCCCACGTTCAGGGACACCTCCCGTGCTCAGGGACACCTCCTGCATTCAGGGACACCTCCCACGTTCAGGGACACCTCCCGCGTTTAGGGACAAAGCCCGCGTTCAGGGACACGTCCTGCGTTCAGGGACAAATCCCGCGTTCACTCAGTACGTGCAGTACGCGTGCGTTTGGCGCGGCCTCGAAACTCCCGCCACTTTCTCAGAGCTTCTACCCAAAAACCATCAGAATGAAACACGGCAGTGTGTGGGAGATTACCCACAATCCCACCAGGAAAAAAAAAGACAAACACCTTTGAAAACCTCCTCTGGAGGGGCTGAAACACGGCTGAGAAAGGGGGGGTCGGGGAAGGTTACTCAAGTTCAGAACCCGAGCGCTGAAAGTACATCGCGTTTGTTTAGCTTCGTTCCTCGCAAAAAACGTAATTTCCCAGAGCTTTTAATCAGCTCGAGTCCAGCGCTCCGAGCATGGATCTGAAACATGAATCATCAGCGCGGCCTGCCACAGACGCAGGGAGAGATCGCTTTAATGGAGGAACGCAGCGGGGAGAATATTTCACCTTAAACACACTGTGATTTGTCTGCGGTATTATCGCTCCACGATATACGCACGTCTCCCCGGCTTTCGCCTCCCTTTCTGTTTCCCTCCCATTACAGAGGACGTACTGCGCGTCAGACCCCAGCTTATCAGCGCTGTCGGCCTCGGTCCGAAAGGCAAATTATGCACGCGCTAAAACGAACCTTCGTTCGGCCGATGCTGTCCATTCAGCCGCTTTCGGAACTGGTGCGATCCACGGGGGCTTCAACGGAGAGCGTTCACGCATCGGACGGCGCAGGTCTTTGACCGAGGCCGAGCAGAACCCACCTCAGCTGCCGTGCGCCAACCGCTTTGCCCCTCGCCGCCCGCGCGGGCGACAGACGTTGCGGCGGTCGCCGCCACGCCACGCCGTCCGCCGTTTTTGCCGGGCCTCCCCTAATGGAAGGCAGTTCAAATCGACGCGTTCAGCGGAGACACGCGGCAGGAAGGCGGCGTCTCTTTAACGGGTTCTCACCACGCCGTGCAGGAAACGGCCGACAGCAGATTAGCCGCATTAGCGCCGCAGGTATCAAGAGCGCAGCGAGAGTCAACAGACTCATCTGTTTATCGGCCCAACAACTGGGAGCAGCTCTGAGAATGAGGTCAATCGGTCAAGTCTAACCACTACTGTACCGCTCACTGTAAGAGCTTGACAGAGGACAGAAGACTTGCTTTAATATGTCAAAGTATACATACACAAATGTATCATAAGCTTCATTTTTGCATCTCAAGTATACGTGTTTTCTTGATATACAGTGGGAACCAAAAGTGTAAGAACACTACCATGGTTGTCTTTAAGGAATAATGCAATTATGATACACCAATTACACTTCTTACTCAAGAATGAGAAGTTACAAATCAAAATTTTAACACATTTCCAAACTGCCTGTATGAAATGGGAAGCTGTGTGAATATCTGGTTCGTAAGTTAGCATTTCCCTATATGCTGTCACACCCTTTATTTCATTCAATGTGTGTTCCCACAACTCAATATGCAAATATCTGGGGAACTAAAACCATCCATTAAATGAAAGTACCAGCCACTAATGTCAGTACAGCTAGCGCTCTTACATTATAAAAACCTACACTTTTTTAACTTATATTATTTTTTAAAAATGTATACTTGAATAAGAAGTTTAAATGGAGTATCACAATTGTATTAGCCCTTAATAAATAATGAAAACAATCAGTTCTTGGTCGTGTCCTCAGACTTTTGGTTCCCACTGTATCAAATTGCTGCCCCCCCTCCCCGTGTCTACACTTTGTGGTCGTGTCTCCTGTGTGTTCTAGGCCCCCAGTAGTGGAGTGAGCTTCCCACTGCGTTCAGAACAGCAGAAACCCTACCCCTCCTCTGACACAGACTGAAGACCCAGCTCTACAGACTTATCATGGTTCCCCGTTGGTTATACTCTTTCTTTCTTTTCGGATTTCCTTTTGGGATAATAATACTACAGGTTCAAGCTGCTTAAAGACAGATAAGCTGTTTATTGGTATTTACTCTTGTTTAAAAATACTAATTGTAGGTTTTCTTGGCTGAATTTACACTTTAAATAATAAATGGGCCTTTTGTGTCTTCCTGGCAAGAGAGGACACTTTTGTATTCCTGAGACTAACACTTCTGTTATTCACATTTCAAAGACAGGCAGTATATGCCAAGAAGAGATCGTTAAGAAATGATACAGAACATATTTAAACACTTCACAAGGTACCAGCAGCCTACACAGACATACACCAATGGCCATCTTTATCTCATGAAAGTCATGAGCAATCTTGACATTACACAGTGTCACTCATACGAAAAAAATAAGCATCTTTCGTATCTTAGCGTATCAGGGAGGCAGAGGTAAAGAGGCCTGCATGGCTCGCTCTATCATAATGAGGAATCACTTCCCTCATTTCAGCACACATCTGTCAGCTTCCTGATGCGTACCAGAGCTCCAACCCTCGCCGGCGGGAGGCGTCCCACTCACCCGATCTTTATCGTCGGCCACTTCGCACAGCACGTCGTCCTGGTCCAGTATGCCCCCATCGCCGTGCACCAAGCGGTGGACCTGTAACCAGTACCCCGGGTCCTAGGGGAGGAGAACATCACATCACATCACATCCTTGTGGCAGACCAATGAGCATTTCAACATACCTTCGGACCAACGAAAGAACCGAATAAAACGACATCTTTGTCACATCCAAAATCGATTTTCTACC
Source organism: Anguilla pacifica (assembly GCA_039654925.1). Classification (NCBI taxonomy): domain Eukaryota; kingdom Metazoa; phylum Chordata; class Actinopteri; order Anguilliformes; family Anguillidae; genus Anguilla; species Anguilla pacifica. The sequence continues at coordinate 34,801,139 of CM077287.1, read as the reverse complement.
CAGAATTCAACAGAAGAAGGCCAAACTAGTTTGTGCAAATGTGATTATGCTTGAGAAAAACGCTTTTTTTCTTTTTATTTAGAATGCTTTCCTGCCTTTCACCTTTAGCCTACCTGCAAATTTACGTTTGCAGTTTTTTACAATTCTATTTTTGTCACCTATTTTTACATATTTTTGTACCATTGAGGGGTGGGAGAGCAAAGGCTTCTGAGGCTTGATACAATTAAAAGGAGAGAGAATTGATTTGATTCATGATATAACAGATTACTTCCCAGGAAACAAAACAAGTTAACAGTTCGCCTTGAAAACCATAATTGAAGCTACTCTACATGTACAAAAAATATATATACCTTCAGCTCAGGAAATCGAGAGGCTAGTCTTCATTTTGTTTAAATTTTTACAAGTTCTACAATTGTTCAGTTACAATAATTACAGCACATCGCATACCCTCCCATGAACATACCCTCTCCCATGCTAGTAAATGGGCTGGCTGGTCAGCAAGACAACTCTCTGTGGGGAGTAAAAGTTCCTGACCTCAGTAGGTGATCATGAACCACTAAGTGACTGGTGATCAGGCGATGTAACTAATGACTAACTGTGTCAGTGGCTGGATGCAGTGTTAAGTGAAGAATATCTGCTATTTTTCACAGCTACTGCTCTGTGCCCACAACTTAGATATACTATAATCACCCACCCCCAACACAACCACGCTCTCACCAGGAAGCCTCCGAAGCAGGCCCAGCAGCCAATCAGCTTCCTTACTGATAAGAGCAGGCGGTGAGCAACGCAGAGCACGCACACTCATCAATCACCGGATCATTAAAGAGACCTTTCTGGACTGGCTCTTAGCCCGCTGCATCCGCATCCATCCATCAGCTTTATTTGACGTGGCACCTTCAACAAAAGCACTTTCACAGACCCCGTTCTATACGAGCGGTACAGGACCAGAAAAATGGAAAACATTTGCTTTTGAAAGGATGACCAAACACAGAAAAAAACTGCGGGTGGAACATTTGCCCATATTCCTCTCAAGTGCCAATCACGATTTGACCTTTTTAAAGCTACTGTTTATCTCACTGGGTGGATGAGATAGCTGAGCTAACCTGAGGCAGGGCAAAGGGAAGGGTAAGGGAGTGGGTGCAGGAATGTTCTCTGAATCCACAGAGTCTAAATCACATTCGCTAGTTTTGAAACGCTACACGTTTGGCCGTTTCAGATATGCAATGTGATGGGAATAAGAGCAATTGTCTGCCGTTCTGTGTGAAGTGCACGTACACAAAACGGATAGTAACCAGCCAGAACAATGGTGGCATATTTCACTTTTCTCCACTGCGCAGGGGTCCTGGTTCTGTACTCCTTACACCAGGTGATAGGTCACTGAGCATTAGCTTTGGACACAAACAGATGACTGCCCTGCCATAAATACCAGCTTTGCACAGTAAAGTGTTCAGTGTTAAATCAACTCTTACAGAGTACATATGGTCCCTATTGTTAGTTAAACAGACACTGTACATTTCACTATGTGTGAAGCTCACCATGGAGAATTTTGAGGGTCATAGAGGTGTTTATTCAGTTGTGTGTTAAGAAGCTTTAGTTTTCAGGTGTTTAGCAACCATGCTGTTAATCGTCTGTCAGTCCCTGTCAGTGAGCTTCGACTTATGACTGCTGTCTTTGCCGATGCAGTCTGTTCACGTTTGGCATGTTTTCATTATTTCTGACACCGTTTCCCTTGCTGCATTAAAGCCTTTTGCAGTTAATAGTTTTGCTTTTGTGCCCAAAGCGTATGCGATCCAGACACTGACTATTTGGCCCTCTGTGGAAATCCGCTAGCTGTTCAGCAGACACGACTTCATGACTTTTCATAATTAAAGAATTCTCCAGATCTCAAAGTGAAAGGTCTTTTAATGGCTCTGATTTATGATCCAATCCAGCGCTGTAACTGAGAGCTGATGGAGTAGAAGGCTTTTCATTAGTGGGTGTGACACATTCAGCAGTACGGTTCTAACCTGCCCGTGCTCAGCCACAGAACGCCTCATACCTCTGTTAGGGGAAAATCTTGAATAGAACCACTTTCAGGGGGTGTGCAAACACAAGAACAGATACTTAGGCCTGGGTAAGGCCGAACGTTTATCCAAGCTCTGATGACAAATTACAACTCTCGTAGTGTGGGAGGACTGTTTCCCAGGTGAAGGCTCCCATTAGCCTTGGGTTTGTACTGGAAGCGCAAGCGGACCAAAGAATGTTCCGGTATCGCTGTAGCTAATTTGTTCTGCTCCGATCTCTGGTGCAGGACTACAGAACTGTTCTGATCTGCTCGTTGCATGATACAAGGAGCTCAAAGCATTAGTTCAAAAGCACTGCGAAACGGATCGCCTTTGACTCGTCTTTCATCTTGGTGAGAACAGGATGACAAAAAAATCTGAACGCAACACAGGAAAGTGAGTTTCTGCAGTTGATATAGTGTGCAACAAAATGATTCAGTGAAATGGTTCAATGAAATGCAGGTTCAGCGAAATGCAATGAAATGCAACTCTACATCCTCTCGTCCCCAACAAAGATATGCTCTTCCTGAACACCAACACCCCCCTCCACACCAAAGTCTGTCCATATTCTCTCCTGATAATTACCTAGGTTAAATATTAGCCTACATGGGGTCGTTTCTCTCTAGTGTTCCTTTTCACAGGGCACAGGGCACACAGTTAGCCCACTGGGCTTAAGAGGAAATCTCATCCAGGCGATAGTGTCATAAAGGCAGTCATTTGCGCCAAACTTTGATAAAAACGGCTAAAATATTCCTCTGGCTGGGTTAAGCTCAGCAGCGCTGGCGTGCGGGTCGGTCCGAGCGAGTCAGCCCGGGTTCCGTCTCCGCCGCGGCGCGGGAGCTGAGCGGCGGGAACGCTCGCGCGGCAGACGGGCGCCGGGCGGCGTGCGGGTCGCGCTGAGTCACTGTCGCGGCCCCGCCGCGGGCAAACGAGCCGAGCGAGGGGAGGTATTTGCCTTCATACTTGACCTGTTTCTCCGCCATTTCCGGACCCGCTCTCCGTCGACAGCGCCGCGGGAAAGACCGCTGCTCGCCTCCCGCGCCCTGGAGCAGCGCCTCGCAGACGCAGCGCCTCTCAGACGCAGCGCGGCGCTGGAGAAGGAGCCACGGCTCGGGGAAGCAAAACTCCTCCAGCCTCCCCGGTCTTTCCGGCCAAGATCCATATCTTTCTAGAACGCTTCGATAACTAGTCAACCTACTTTTTAAACTGCGTATAGCAATGAAATAATTATGGGGCACTTCTTTTGGCCTGTTTCGAATTAGGGGAAGATTTGGCCAAATGTAGAGGAAGCACATTATTCAGGCTCAACTTCAGGCTCAGAGACGCACATCTGAGAGAATAATTAACTAAGGGTAGATGGAACACCAAAGAGAGATGTCTTTTTTTTGCTGAGGGGAGACAGAGAGGTAGAAAGAATGTAACAAATGTTCATGCGGCTACAGAAAAAAATATGATGTACTTTTCAGAATCTCTGCAGAAACATGCTGTAGCTATACTGAATTCAGCTCCCTGCTAAGGGCCAGCTTGCGCACGCTTGCTATTTCCACCCATGTACTCCTGAGCTCTGGGAAAATCGCAAAGAATCAAATTCTCCGTAATTTTGAGATAAGCATACTATATTTTGGAGCAGGAATCGCAGACGATGCAAATTGGTTCGGGAGACACTTGGTAACCATATCACAAATGAAAGCAAATCTTCACGGCATGATTTCCATAAACTAAACGCAGTGACGAGACTTTCAGTTTTCCCTAAGTGAAGCCAGGGTAGACCAGTCAAAAGATGTGCTAATCTTCTGTGGAAGGGAACATTGACAACAATTAGATTAAAATCTTACCATACTGTAACATCTGACAGAGACGATCATCTTAATAATTGCCCGCAAAGCAGTTAAATTTTTACAGAAGTCTTGTCCTTTCCCATATAATACAAAACTGAACCAACTGCCATCTTTTACAGCTAACAGAATTTGGAGGGAATCGGCACCCTGTGCTCTTGCCATGGGAGGATGTTAAATAGTGAAGACGGTGGAGGGCGAGAGCTCGTGTCATTCTCTGTGGGGACGTGAGGGTGACCCGGCTCCAGGGAGGGGCCGCTGGCCACGGCTGGCACACAGAGCTCCTGCGGTCAGCCCGGCTCTGCTCACTGATAGACGACTCTGCTCTGTAAAGGGCAGCCGCGCCTGCCTGCATCTCTCCCAGCGCGGTTCTGCTAACGCGCCGCGTGTCTGCGCTCACGGACGTGTACTTATAAATATACGGCTGCAAGTTCGATTCTCTGATGGGGCACCTCTGTCACACCCATGCGCAAGATACTTAACCTGAAGAGCCGCAGCAAATATCCAGCTAAGCAAAATGATCGTATGTAAGGAATGTAAGCAATGTTTGGACGTCGCAGCAAATATCCAGCTAAGCAAAATGATCGTATGTAAGGAATGTAAGCAATGTTTGTACGTCGCTCTGGATAAGAGCGTCTGCCAAATGCCTGTAATGTAATGTAATGTTATTCTTCAGAAATGACCTGGATAAGGAAATTCAATTTCATATAACACATACAGTAAATGCTGAATATACGGCTGTTTAGTGAGAGGAAGGGAGAATCAAGAGTACGCTGAGAGACAGCAAGTACGCTGAGCTGAAGCATGTTGAGTTGGCTAGCATTGCTAACTTGCACTAGTGCTTCAGTGATGTTGCAGCTGCACTCGCTGGCCTGGGAATGCCAGGTGACTGTAACTGCTCAAGTTATTCAGGTCAATGCGCTGTTGAAAAATGACATAGTTCTCAAGCTTTCACTTTGGAAAATTCTTTCAAGTGGATCTCCTGTCGTACGAAACTTTTTTCCTGTGAAGAATGTTCACGCTCACACGCAAGCTCAAGTGATCGGTCTTAATGGAAGCGCCTTACATTCAGAATGAATTATCCCTGCACTGCAGAAATACTCCGCAGGTGACAAGTTCACACACGGCAGACTACCACAGCACCCTGCTTGTGCTCAGTCAAACCATTGCTGTTCTATTATCAAGCATAAACATCATCAATTAGACAAGGCAGGTAAGGAAGCTGGCTGTAGCAATTGTGTTTTCACAGAACATTAGTCAGACTAATCTGCTAATTTATCACACAGGTTTTCACTTCACGAGAAACAATAGGCTGGAAACACGGAGACATTGGCAGCAAAAATAACCCTGGGATGAGAATTGGACTCGCTGGACCCACTTCAAGAACCAGCAGACTGTCCCACCTTTCACTGGGACCACCCCTGTCTGTCAGAACCCCTTTCCCTGTCTTTAAAGGGTTCTTAGGAGGTGAACAATAATAAGGCAGCGCTGTCAGACCCAACAGTAAACAGTCCCTCAGTGTTGAAGATTACGCTGTGTAAACAGGGAATGGGACCACCCATCAGACAAACAGACACAAGCCTCCCCATTTCCTGCGAAAACGCCCAAGAAGCACGGAGAGGACCTGCTGAGATAATGTGCAGAGCAGTCGCTCTCCCTTTTCATAACAAGATAGGCGTGGGCTATAACATACACTATTCAAAAAGACATTTAAACACAGAGGGGGGAAAAAGAAGTTTGACAAATTTTCATAAGGCTTACACAACCCCCCACCCCCAGGAGGTTGACACGGAACTTTACCGGAGGTACGATGCTAAGCGGCACAGGGACGGGTGGGGTGGGGGGGGGGGGGGTGTTGGGGGAGGAGCTGCGGTTAGCGTAAACTCCTGTGCGGCAGCCAGGAGCGAAGCTGGGAGAGCTCCTCGCTAACCGCCTTCGCTTTTTAATGCGCTGCAATCGCCCCGTGGCTCTTTTTTTCCCCCTCTGGAGCTCCTCCAGAAGGCCCCGCTGCAGCTCCTCCAGAAGGCCCCGCTGCCATCATCGCCTCCTTTTAAGTGAAGAGTGAGTCACATCCTGCAAGCAGCTACTCAGCGCCACACGCACGCCGAGCTGCTTCAGGGTCCTCCAGCGCCGCAGCGCCACCTCTGCTCTGAGGGCGCGGCAGGGGTCGCAGCCGTTTGCCGAGGGTTCGAAACCAGACCCGAGCTCTTTCACATTAGCGTGCTCCGCATGCAATCTCTCCCTGGTTCCTTTCCAAAAAATGAAGAACATCTTTCCACCAGCGAGAGGCTTGGAAATTACGTGTGAAAAACGATGGCAACGTTTAATATGATGATAAAGTTATGATGCAACGGCTCTGAGCTGTTGTCCACAACATTCAGCAAATGTTCATCTATTGAACAATTGTCACTGAAACACGAGGGCTGGGTGATATGCCGTGATTATTACTGAATGCAGTAATGGCCGTTGCCACCGTGTGGTGTATTGCCTTTCTTTTCTTCTTTCTCTCTTTAATTTTACCCGATGAAGTAGTAAGCAACCAAGCTTAAGAGACCGCTAAAAATGCTTCCTCACCACATCACCACTTATCTAATGGGTGATGAGACAGCCAATCAGCAGCAAGGCCTCACAGCTCTAGGACTTTGGTGCTGATTGGCTGTCTTATCAATCAATAACAGTGGTAACCTTTTTTTTTTTTTTTAAATCTGGAAGCATTTTACACAGCCTCTTTATTTTACTACTGCTTAAGGTATAATAAAAAAGAGATAAAGCCCCATATGGTGGCGAAGACAATTATTGTATTCAGTACTTATTGTTGTGGTATATCGCCCAACCCAATTTAACACGTACATCTGATTTTGAATTTCAAATTTTTTTGGCATCAATTCTACAAAACATTGCACAACCGAACAAACCAAAAGTGCGATATAAGTTCCTGAATAAGCCCCCAAGTTTCAATGTAAAAGGGTGATCTTCAAGCCCCCTGATTTCTTCAGTAAAAATTCTGAAACGATGGCATTATTTGCAATACGCGTTTCCTCTGCAAAGCAAGACCATTTCTGTTATACCTGTCAGACCAGAGCCAGGAAACATAAGATTCACCAGCAGCGCACCTCAGCCAAAAAAAAAAAAGAGGTTTTACGGTTCAACACGAAGATGAGACACGACACACACAGACCATTCATTACTCCACCATGCAGCGGAGCCACAAAGGGAGGAAGACTATCCGGAAGAACGTGTGCCGTCTGGCGGTTCAGACGCTGAGAGGGGCTAATGGAGACAGCGACGGCGGCGGGGAGCCGCAGGCGGGCGGAGGAGGAGGAGGAGGAGGAGGAGAAGCAGCGTGACAATGTGGGAGCAAACAAAGGCCTTGTGTCTCCCTCAGAGGCTTCGCGAGCGTGAGATGTCAGCGATAACAGGCCCTGTCGCGTCGTCGGCGCGGAGGTCGAGCGCTTCTGCTTCCACGAGCGGCTCTGCAAAAAAATCTCCAGAATTTTCACGCTCACAAAGAACAATGAGAGACATTCTAGAGCCGTCGCTCAACGAGGCGATGTACTCCAAACCCGCCAGACGAAACTCACCCGCCAGACGAAACTCACCCGCCACGCACAGCACAAAGCCTGTGCAGCCGGTGGGCGATTCGATCAAAACGTTACGGTCTGATAAGACACGGACCGCCAGAGAAGATGTTTCCATTGATGTCAATCGCACACTTGATATCGATCACACACACCCACAAAGAACATACACTTCATGGCGGCAGTGCAAGATCCCAGAGCCTGATGTTCATGGAGCATGAAGAGATGTGCCTTACCAGTTCACAGTGAAAGCGGGACAGCAAAAATTAGGGGTGTACAATCGATCCGGATCGATGTACCGGTTCAAAGGGCGACAATCCAATCCAATCGAAACAACATGCAAATATCGATCCGAATCATCATGAATCATAGCAAAATATTTATTTGAATGTCCTTAATCGGAGGTTTACTCTCTAGCAACACCGCCAACATCATCGTGTACGTTTCCGACTCAGTCGTGCTAGTGTCGTTTTTCCTTCTGTTAAACGTGACATCAATAAGTTTTGCACTCTCAACCTCATTTTGGTTGTGCACGTACATTGTAATAGGATTGTGTTAGCTGGATTATATATATATATATATATATATATATATGTATAGATAGATTCTTTCTTACTATATTGGATCATTTTGGACCGAATTGTAGCAAAATTTGTGATATTGGCAAATATCGAACTGTTGCCTCAAAAATCTCATTTTGATCCTATTGCGGTGAAGCCTGAGGTTTACAGCAAACCGTGGACGTGTGGCGCACTGCTGCCAGCATGACACATAGCTTGGACTGTCTATATTAACACAGCCTGTCTGACATATACGACTTGTACACGCTTGAGGTTCCCCCCCAACAAGGGCCTGCGATGCGTTTAAAATATGGCCGCACCCCCAGCACCGTCAGCAGCTGACAGGCCGGCGGGACGGGGTCCGCCTCCGGGTTATAAACCGAGTGGAGCGGCTTCCGCTCGACTCGCTGCCTCTGCAAACACACGGGCCCGGCCGAGACCGTTCAGAGCAACATCCCCGCCCCACGCTCCAGCTACTCTGGCCTTCCGAGGACAGGAAAGCTTCAGGGGCCAGGCTGAGTTCAGGCTCCGGACTGACCTGTGGGGTCTTCTTAGGGTGCGGTACGGCCTGCTGAGTGAGTTTAGCACTCAGGGCTGCGGCGTACGGTCTGTCAGTAATACAACTAACGTTGTGATTTATCATGACCAGAGCTGCATATGCTTTCACTGTCTCTCTGTCCCTCACTCGCTGACTTTCAGTGAAACCGTTTCGCTCATCCTCCCACTGTCCCCCTTAATCCCCTCATTCGCTCCCTTTGTCTCTCCGTTCGTTTCCCTCGCTCTGCCTCCCTTGTTCCAGTGTTCCTCCATTCACGCCGTCTCTCGGTATCTGTTTGCTCTCCTTGCACGTGCTCATTCCCTGAGGCCTTTTCTTTCCGTGTCGCCAGGTGTGCGGTCGCTAGCTCGCCCGCTAACTCACTCAGGCCCACCTCTGAGGGCCGAGGCAGCGCTCTACACGAAGGCAGCAAACGCGGGACGCTCTTTAAAAGAGCAGAACCTTCCCAAACCGCATCCCCCTTTTCTGGGTGAAATCAGTCGCTGAACGCTTGCATGGAATTAACACGCTTTTGATGTGGTCTGTGAAGCCTTACTGGTGATCTCAGTGCACATCTCAGAAAGGTGTCTGAGTCACTGCAAAACCGCAAGTGGATGCAGATTCAATTTACCTGAGAGAACCAACCAATTTCCTCCACCACAACCCACTAGTGAAAGTGCACCTGCACGTGTGGGCTTATGGAACATGTATCCTGATAGGCCAACAAAATAAACTTGAACAATATCTGATACTCAGGGGGGTAATTTTGCCTGCAATTGTTTGTCATTTCCCGAACAAAAGTCTCCTTCATCCGAGCGACAAGCAGGAAAAATCAAACAATGCCCGTCTACAATGCCATGCCATGTAGGCTTCAGAGGTTACTCCTCGTGAAAATCACCTCTATCATCCTGTGACATCCAACAGTGAATTTAAGGTTTCCTGAGGAAAGGACTGACTGACTGACTGACTGACTGACTGACTGACTGATTGATTGATGTGCCGTACTGTTCACACGGCCTGTGGGAGGAGGCAGAAGAGGTGCTGAGAGGCCATTAAGACTGCAGCAGCGAAGCACTCAGCAGAAATGAGCAGCAGAGAATCCATTTTCCCTGAGGAGGTTGAACTCTACTGTCACACAGGCAGGAGGCGGGGCTTCTGAGGCACTACTGAAGCTGACAGGTAGGGGGCACTTCAGAGCACAGCTGGCCACCTCCACAGGAAGAGAACTATCCAGGGGAGCATGAGTAATACTTCCACTCCAAATTTAAATGGGGGGTGGGTTGGTAGAATTTATCATTATTTTTTTTTTTGGGGGGGGGGGGGGGTGGGAATCGGAATGTGGAAATGAAAATTTGACCAGCACAAAAATAAAGAAACAAAAACAGCTAAACCGGTGGGGGCACACAGCAGTGGCTTTCACATTCAATCCATATTTCATCCACATGCCGGACCAGCACTGAGACAAAAATCATCATCCCAAAGCCTTGAGTTCATACATAATGGAAGAGGGTCATTCTAACCAGGATACAGAGCCAATGTGGTGAGGGATTACTAAAAAAAGTCATACGTTCGATCTAGACTTTCTGAACAGTCCCAGCCTTTTTAGAAAAAACTACAATCCTCAAAACCCGTTGTAAATATTACATTATTACTGTCTGAATAAAATTCTGTTAACTGTGTGCAGCTATTACATTTTGGCCCACGCCAAATCAACAGCACTCCCAATCATCTTGCTTGAAATTCTCTGAATGTATTAAGATTTATTAATTCCACATGCTTGGCCTCTTACCAATTCTGTAACTCTCTCATGAAACACATGCTTTGTTTGCCACTCTCAGGAGGGCGCAAGGAAGGCGAGATGGACTGTGACAACACATTCCAATCACATCCAGAGACAGCACAAAGTGCTTTCATAACAGCATAATATTACATAAAGTTCAGCAGCAACACATTACACTGACAACCCATTATATTCAAATGCTTACGCTGAACTCACGGCCGAAAAGAGAGTACCTTAAAGTGCAGATAAAAGGCTCTATAAACACAAGGCCAAAAGCCTTCCACAGTTTTCTGAGAGGGAGCGAAGCACAGCTTGAGCTTTTCATCGTCTTCTCATAAAAAGCCTGACAGTAAAAGCAGGAACCCTGCGCCGTTCCAGGCAGCCTGGTGTTGAGTTTGAGCCGGAGACGCAGTGTCCATGCTAACGCACAACGTTCTCATAATGTTGCTGCGCCGTAGCGGTACAACGTTGACGAAACATTCCAGTAACGCTGTGAGAACGCTTTGCGTTAGCCGGGGCCGCGTGTGCCTTAGCATGTGGGAGAGGGGGGCTGCGGCCGATAAATCACTCCTCCGGAGCGCGGGGTGACACGCTCCTCTCCGGCCCCTCCGCCGCACACGCCATCAGCAGCTGTAGCGCTACAGCCGCGGCGGTACAGCGGCAAGACGGGCTGGTTAAAGGAGCGGACCGGAAACAGGGAGGTTGCGGGTGCAAACCCCATGGCGGGCCATTGCCGCTCCACGAACCAAAGTGGCTTGACCAGCATGACTCTAATACTTCTTCCAGCGGTAAAAATGGAAGATGTAAAACATTTCGGCAGACCTCAGAGAGAACAGACCCCTCTCCGTTCCCAGACCACATGCCCGTACCTGACTGAGGGCACTGCAAAAAGACTCACTAACCTCACCCCCCCACCACCCCGCATCATACCCCAGAACAGTGGGGGTGATCAACAGAAGAGTCCACACCTCCTCAGACAGGAAGCAGCAGGACTGGGGCGACTCCGTGCAGTAAACCCTCAGAGGCCCTCGCAGTAACAGGCCTCAGCCTCACAGGTGACAGCCTGGACGGGAGACTCTCTGACGCTCTCCTCTGAACGGGGCCAGAGGAAGAGCGAAAACATGGCCTCCGCGGCAGCAGCAGCAGCTGTAGACTCAAGAGACGAGCATCTGAGGCGCGTCGCTTTCACCTGGAGGGCTCTGTGAACCTGCAGTGATTCAGCATAAATCACGACCCGCAGTGAGGAGATCAGCAGCCACCCTCACTCTCTCAGGCCTGACAGAATGAGGCAGAATATTAAGGAACTGCTTTATTTCAGCCAGCGTTCCTCAGCTCTCTTTGATGGAAGCAAATCAGAAGGAATACATTTTTGTTTTTGTGAAGCAGTGGCCGCACTGCGCAGGACTCTGCATTTCATATGCAGAAAAAATAACCAAAACACTGGGAAAAAAAATATACTGCGTTCTAGAAAAGCAGTAATCAAAGGTCTTAAAGATTACAACAGGTGATGACCCAGACTTGAACCACAACAAAATAATTGCTCCTGTTTCTTTGAGCCAATCATCTTTTGGGGTCTGAGGTTTGTGTTGTTTTTATAATACATTAACACAGCAGGTGACGCATTGCGAGATTCAAAGAGAATGAATCCCCATCCTGTGCCTGAGCTCTGTCTGTGCCAAACGTGCCAATAGCACAAGCAGCGGGGATTGTGTTGCACACAATTCCCACTTACACCGTGCTAATCAATTTAATTAAAAAAATCATTAGAACAATGCGAGTGCCTTTCATTTACATATTCATTCAACTGATGTTCCAGCACCAACTCAAGCTGTTTTTTTGAGGAAGTAGAGCAAGCTTTCACTTTTATACACAATTTCCACTTCTCACCCTCGCCACAACCACACAAAACCCCCTGCCCCCGGTTCGCCACCTGTGGGTAACACTGATTTACGGAATCGTGTTCTATTATTGCGAGTTGGCATGTTTGTGGCAAAAATAGCTATTTTTTATCAGAAGGCAAGTGAATATTAGTGTAAAATGCAGATTTTGAAATGTACTGCGCTCCATGGGCTAGCACAAGCACTGTCAAGTAAAAAACATCTAGACGTGAAGACTTCATCAAGCTTGCCATATCAATCACCAGTCTCACAAAAACAAGTAGCATTTTGAGCATTAGAGATGGGGTGAAACACGCACCAGACAGGCGAAAAATATGCTCAAATGCCTTCCGATGAGCATCGCCGTATTTTGCAGTTGCTTTCCCTTTTCGTTTAAGTGGCCAATTCCCTGATTTAAGCAGAAAGGAACGGGGAGCGTGCAGACATCACGCACCTTTGGGACAGAAGGACCACAGCGGGCCCCAGCTGTGCGGAGGAGCAGACGCTTCTGAGATGACTGCTTAACGGAATTCAGGTATGTTTACAAAACAACGCCGAGAGCCGATTTGCATGCTCGTTAAGTACGGTAACTGAAGAGGAGCTGTTGACGGTCTTTGGAAATGGGTTTTTGGCGTGTTCACAGACAGGGGACCGGAGCCCGACAAAGCCTGTCCGCTTACAGGCTGAAACGCTGGCACAATCACAGAGCTGACTAATCCATTACCGCCACTGAACGCCACCTTCAACATATGGCTGCGTTAAATAAGAAAAAAAGGAGCGTTCTGTTCTGAGGGCAAGGGGAAACCTTCAGAGGAAGCAAGAAAACATGGCATCAGCAGTTGGGCACTGTGGCCAAAATATGAAAAATATGATATCTTTCATGTTATGGACAGCAGGACTGTATTTGACAATGTTTGGTTTCCCAATACAATATGCCTTACTGAATGACTGACTTCCCTACCTGATAGACTGATTGACTGAATGACTTCTTGAATGACAGACAGTATGATTAATTGACAGACCACATGATTAATAGACAAACCATATGATCAATTGACAACCCGTACGATTAATGGAGAGACTGCATGACTAATTGACAGACTGCATGATTAAGTAAGAGATCATATAATTAGCCTAATTGGCAGACTGCATGATTAATTGAGAGATCATGTGATTAATTGACAGACTGCATCATTAATTTACAGTCTAACTAAGAGATCATATAATTAATTGGCAGACTACACGATTAAGTAAGAGATCATATAATTAATTGGCAGACTGCATTATTGTGTAAGAGATCATATAATTAATTGGCAGACTACACGATTAAGTAAGAGATCATATAATTAATTGGCAGACTGCATTATTGTGTAAGAGATCATATAATTAATTGGCAGACTACACGGTTAAGTAAGAGATCATATAATTAATTGGCAGACTGTATGATTAACTAAGAGATCATATAATTCATTGGCAGACTACACGATTAAGTAAGAGATCATATAATTAATTGGCAGACTGCATTATTAAGTAAGAGATCATATAATTAATTGACAGACTGTATGATTACAAGAGAGATCATGTGATTTGTCAACAGACTGCATGATTAAGTGAGAGATCACATGATTAATAGACAGACTGCATGATTAAGTGAGAGATGATATGATTAATTTACAGGCTGCATGATTAAGTGAGAGATCACATGATTAATAGACAGGCTGCATGATTAAATAAGAGATCACATGATTAATAGACAGACTGCATGATTAAGTGAGAGATGATATGATTAATTTACAGGCTGCATGATTAAGTGAGAGATCACATGATTAATAGACAGCCCTTATGGCTGGCTGGCTGACAGCAGGGCAGTGCGGTGGGCGTTAGGGCTCTGGCCCTGAGCAGTGGCAGTGTCAGTGTGAAGTGTGGGCGGGCGTTGGGCTCGCTGCTTGCCAAGCCCGCCGCACGCTCGCTCTGCTGTGAGGGTGTGTGAGCGGGCGGCCGCAGGCTGCCTCCCCGGCCCGCCGACGCCGCCTTCACACGCGGACGGCGACGCTCACAGCGAGCAAACGAGCGGGAAGGCCAAGCAGCAGACCGAGCCGCGTCACAGCAGGTGTCCAACGCAATCACGAGGCACCGCTCTCTCAATGACAAGAGACCTAAAGGGGACTCTCTCAATGACAGGAGGACTAACAAGCTAAAGTAAGCCCAGCACTGAGTCTCAAGGGCTTGTCTGCATAAGAGAAGGCAGACGTGCGTCCCTCTTTGTTTCGATCTACCTGCAGGTGACAGCCTGTCAGTGTGTTTGGTGAAAGCGCTTCTTGTGCAGGAGAGAGCGTGGGTGCAGGATGCTCATTTTGAGTGACAGGAGCTCTTTATGTTCCACTCATGCGATGGCGCCATCTGTGTGAGAGGGTGCTGACCACGGCCATCTGTGCGGGGGGGAGACCCCGGGGCACAGGCTGGAAGAGGACATTTGCTCGCACGTGCGGGAGAAGTGAAGTGAACTGGTCCCCTGTGGCAGATGTAAAAGGAAGCCAGTGTCTGCATATGTCTGATCTGTCTCTCTCTCTCCACTTTCTCGCTCTCCCACATACATTTCCCAGTATCCCCTTTCATCCCGACCTCCACATGTCTGTGCTGCACGTGTCAGTCGCACTTAATATCCCAGCTGTTCCTACCGCTGAACAGCGCTAATATTATTCACCCAATCACCGTGCCCACCACAGCGGCCTATCACAAATCAGCACTGATATAATTCACCCAATCACTGTGCCCACCACAGCGGCCTATCACAAATCAGCACTGATATCATTCACCCAATCACCGTGCCCGCCACAGCGGCCTATCACAAATCAGCACTGATATCATTCACCCAATCACTGTGCCCACCACAGCGGCCTATCACAAATCAGCTCTGATATCATTCACCCAATCACTGTGCCCACCACAGCGGCCTATCACAAATCAGCACTGATATCAATCATCCAATCACTGTGCCTACTGCACTGCCCAATCACTGACTGATATTGTATATTATCTAAGTTTCCCTCTTTGGCATCATTAGCATTTTTGTTTAGTCTTCTTCAGAAAATGATACCTTGCCTAGCCTGGCCAGGCCTTCTCTCTGACACATCCACATAGAAAAGCACATTACCCTTCAAAGAGTACACTCATGGACACACTGCAATCGAAAGGATATTACATCACAGAGATGTTTATTAAATAAGACAATGTTGTCATTGAAATCCACTCAAGAAGAGGGATAGCTGATTTTATTTTCTAACCAGTATTGATGCCTATATGCAGAGGTAAATAATGTCCTTCAGCCGTCCTAATAACCTCACCACTCAGAGAGACAGAGAGAGACAGACAGAGCAAGAGAGAGAGCAAGAGAGAGAGAGAGAGATTTGAAAAACAACCGCTTTCTCTAGCTTATGTCAACATACATAAACAGCAAGGTGATTTAGAGTCCAAATCTTCAGACAGCCTCAGACAGCCTATTGAGGAAGAACAAGCTCTGCAACACAAGCCTGTGAGGACCCACACACACAAGGGCGCATTGTTAGCAGTTACAATAGCAAACAAAACAAGTGGACACCGAATGGCAAGTGCAACATCTGTAACATTCATCCCCTGTGAGAAGCAGACGGGCCTCTGAAAACACACCTCCGGCTCACGATATCAAGCGCTAAGCGCTAGCGCCACGTGACGTGCCGCTGAACAGAGGAGGAGGAGGACTAAAAACATCTCAAAGTGAATGTGTAGAGGGGGAGGAGAAGGCCAGTCGCAGGCTGAGGTACCAGAAACAAACTGGGCGCGCTTCCAGGACCTGGCCGACCGAGGCGAGAGAGCGCGAAGCGGCGACAAACACACAAAACAAAACCTGTGCTGTGAGGAGTCTGCAAGAAAACCGCGGGTGGGGAAGGGGTTGTGTCGGAAACGAAAGCCATTTTAAATCGGTCAGCAAAGAGGGGCGACATGGCTCAGGAGGTAAGAGCGGTTGTCTGGCAGTCGGAGGGTTGCCGGTTCGAACCCCGCCCTGGGCGTGTCGAAGTGTCCCTGAGCAAGACACCTAACCCCTAACTGCTCTGGCGAATGAGAGGCATCAATTGTAAAGCGCTTTGGATAAAAGCGCTATATAAATGCAGTCCATTTACCATTTACCATTTACCAAAGAAAATGAATTCAGGCTATCGGAATCCAGCCATTCCTCCACAGGGAGGAGCGGGGCTTCTGCAGGACGAAAGCCCGTCTCACCTTCCCGAGATCACCGCAGCCTCCCCGCGTCATGTGATACGTGCAAGCAACTGCCGTGCGCAGTAAGCGCAGACGCCTGTGAGCGCGCTCTTCCTGTTCTTCAGAGGCTTAAAATTGGAAACACCCCAAGGCTGGCATGGCTGAAATTACAATGCACTGCACTGCAAGTTTTACGGTGTGAGTGTAGGATCGGTTCCGGAAATAAATGCACCGTTTCAGTCAGATAGAGAGTCTTATTCTTTACAAAAGCGCCAGTGGAGCTCGCATTTGCGAGGCGACCTCTGAACGCGACGGCAAACGGCAGGAGCCAACGCGCTGCAGTTCCCCGGCTCTGAACCGAAATGTACAATAAGCACCACTGACACCTACTGGCAGACTGCAGGCACTCCACATAAGCGACAATAGCGCCGTGCATGGGCATGATTTCATAAATAAAAGTCCTAAATCAAAGACGCGATATCACATTCATGACAACCCTGTACACGACACAGACAAAAACCGAAAAACCGACACCAACCCCACGCTTAATCGGATTAACAGTTACGTAAGCGCCATTTCCATTTGCCTAGCGAGGAAGCACGTGCGGCTTCACAGACACGCGCCAGAGCGAAAGAGGAGAGCGTCTCCACCCTGCAGAGAGGGAGAGAGAGAGGGAGAGAGACACAGGGAGAGAGAGAGAGAGAGAGAGAGAGAGAGAGAGAGAGAGACAGAGAGAGAGAGAGAGAGACAGAGAGAGAGACAGAGAGAGAGAGAGAGAGAGAGAGAGAGAGAAAGAGAGGGAGGGAGAGACAGAGAGAGAGAGAGAGAGAGACAGAGAGAGAGACAGAGAGAGAGAGAGAGAGAGAGAGAAAGAGAGGGAGGGAGAGACAGAGAGAGAGAGAGAGACAGAGAGAGAGACAGAGAGAGAGAGAGAGAGAGAGAGAGAGAGAGGGAGAGAGAAAGAGAGAGAGAGGGAGGGAGAGAGACAGAGAGAGAGAGAGAGAGAAAGAGAGAGAGAGAGACAGAGAGAGGGAGAGAGAGAGAGAGAGAGAGAGAGAGAGAGAGAGAGAGAGACAGAGAGGGAGAGAGAGAGAGAGAGAGACAGAGAGAGAGAGAGACAGAGAGAGGGAGAGAGAGAGGGAGAGAGGGAGAGAGAGAGAGAGGGAGGGAGAGAGAGAGGAAGAGAAACAGAGAGGAAGAGAGAGAGAGAGAAAGAGAGAGAGACAGAGAGGAAGAGAGAGAGAGAGAGAGAGAGAGAGAGAGAGGGAGAGAGAGAGGGAGAGAGAGAGAGAGAGGGAGAGAGAGAGGGAGAGAGAGAGGGTACAACCTGCTGCACCCGTCCCTTCTCCGCCTTCAGCCTCCTCTTCAGAGAGTAATGGTGCTTCCACATGGCCCGCCAGCACACCTGAGACCTCCAGGCCAGGCACTCCGCTCTTTGGCTCGCTGAATAATAACACACCCAATAACAATACATCTAATAATAATACATCTCAGGGATCCCCATGTAGATGTCCTTCTCTCTGCGTGGGACAGGGAAAAATGCCCTCCGGCTCCATCCATCCATGGCCCAACAGTGTAGATACTGAGCCAACGTGAGTGAGTGTGTGTGAGTGTGTGTGTGGTATGTGTGTGTGTGTGTGTGTGTGTGTGTGGTGTGTGGTATGTGTGTGTGTGTGTGTGTGTGTGTGTGTGTACACGCACGCTCAGACACATATCGCATTTCCCCTGTGCGCAGCGCTCTTTAGTGGGTCTTGGAGGCTGGGAGCAGCTCAGAAAGCACTCTGTAACGTGAGAGGCTCGTCAGGCTCTTTGGCTCCAGCAGAGACGTGTGCTCCGCGCTCGTATCGGGTCACCTGCGCCTCATAGCTTATTGATACACTGTGGTGTGTGTGTGTGTGTGCGTCTGTGTGTCCGTGTGCGTCTGTGTGCGTCTGTGTGTGTGTGTGTGTGTGCACGTGTGCGTTCATGTGTGTGTTCGTGTGTGTGCGTGTGCATGTTTGTGTGTTTGTGTGTGTGCGCGTGTGCACGTGTGCAGCGATGTGTGTGTTCGTGTGTGTGCGTGTGCATGTTTGTGTGTGGGCCTGTGTGTGTGCGTGCGTGTGCGTTCATGTGTGTGTTCGTGTGTGTGCGTGTGCATGTTTGTGTGTGTGCGTGCGTGTGTTGCTGTGAGGGACTTGTGCATGTGGGAGCCCATGTGATGGGTGTGTACTGTATGTGCAGGTGAGTCTGTGCCTGCCCTGCACACAGTTTCTGTCTCAACAGCACTTTTCTGCAACATAAAACACAAGCTTTTCCATGGAATAGTGGCTCACCAGCACCTGCGTAAACACCATCTTATAACCCGGAGCAAAACATTGACCGTAAAAAAGTTGGTGTGTGTGTGTTCGTGTACGTGTGTGTGTGTATGCATGTGTGCATGTGTGTGTGTGTGTGTGCGCACGTGTGCATGTGTGTGTGTGTGTGTGTGTGTGTACGTGTGCATGTGTGTGCCTATGTGTGTGTGTGTGTGTGTGTGTGTGTGTGTGCACGTGCGTGTGTGTGTGTGTGAGCCCTGTCTTAATGACAAGGCCACGCGAGCTCTTCCCACAGAGCAGGATGCGTTTGGCGAACTTAAGCCCAGAAACGCGGGGAATGGACAGGAAATGGAATCGACGCGCGGGATTGCTCGATATCGGGGCCGAGTAAAAGAACAACAGCGCCGGAATAAGCAGCTCTAATTACGGAAAATCTGACTCATCAGAGAGAGAGCAGAAGCAAAGTTTACTCCCCCTCTGAGACGGGATCGCTGGAGGACAGAGGCCGTGGAGCAGCCACTCGCGGGTTCACCAGAACGCAGTACCGCAGCCTGACAATCCGGCTTCCCCGTCCTCCCAACCGCTGGACTGGGAGCGAGTGGACACTACATTACATTACATTACATTACAGGCATTTAGCAGACGCTCTTATCCAGAGCGACGTACAACAAGTGCATTAGTTCCAGGTGCAGAGGTACAAAAGAAACATACTAGGGCGAAATAAAGATTGTAGTGCCAGAAGTGACCACAGATCAGGACTCCAACCCTGTAGAGTAACCTGCTCAGCAAACAAACGACCCTGCCAAATACAAATACAAACTAGCACTAGCGCTAGTGCGGTCGGCTCCAGTGTAGGTGTTTCAGCCACCCGTTTCTATGTAAGTGAATGGTAACCATACAAAGTCAATCATTTTCCCCCTCAAGACAATGTAGTCGCAATAGGTGTTTTTTCTTCGACTAATTTTCGCCCCATGCACCGATTTGTTATTGTGCTTTTTGGACCAGGTTGCATATTTTGTGGACGAATCAGGAACAGTTTGCATCACTGTCGACTGCATCTCACGCGCTTATTTGACGATTGAACGCTTTTCACCAAGCCCACAGAGAGTCAATGGATGACGTGTCTGGAAGACTGAAGATCGGCCTGCAAAGTAGCAAACCAGGGGAATCAGTCGGCAGGGACGGAGAAGACCCCTGCTCAGGTGAGCCCTGCCCCTGGAGGGAGGCAGGAAAGAGAGGAAACAAAATGGATCCAGCCCACCATGTTAGGGAAAGACCCCTTACCCTAACCCCGCTCTGGTAACTGTGCTGCTCTATGGCAGCAGGGGAGAGGCTGCCGGGGAGAGGCAGCCTGACTGCACGCTCAGTGCCTCTCCATCGCACTGGCTTGCCCTCCGACCCGTTTGGAAAGTGCTTTGAGCGCTACTGTAGGAAAAGTGCTGCATAAATGAGGTCATCATCATTCCTTATTAATATTTAACACGGCCTGGGAATTTTCGCTTTGCGTTCTCAGCCACTGATATTTTATCACACCAGCGAAGTGAAAACAGTGCATGCACGACACAATGACAGGCCTGAAATAGCTGCAATCACTGCAATTCTGCTTACTGTGGTAAAACAAATATAGGCTACCACTGCAGAGCAAAGACTTAGAAATGTTCGTATGCTCAGAGCAGTGGTTTTCTTCCATTACATATCTGGGTCTCTCTCGCTGACCCACGGCAGGTTTTGGGATAATAAGCGTACCCCTGCCTTGTAGTGTTGCCAAACCTTCAGAGTACCAGAACCGGAATTACAGCAGGCTTGCCCAGCGTGGTTTAGCCCAGTGACTCAGCTGCAACCTCTGCCAATCTCACGGACAGAAATGTCAAGGGTCTCCCGCCCACCGGCACAGGGGAGCTGGCGTTAGCACCCGCTAATGTTTCCCACGTTCGGCGGGACAGCGCTGCTTGTTTCACTTTGATCTGCAGGCTGTGATCTGAGACGTGGACGCAGCTCTGCGGCAGAGCAGGGAGGACCGGAGCAGGGCCGCACGGAGACCTTCAGAGGTGCAGGTGCTCGAAGAGAGGAAAGGGCACACCCGGCCAAGAAAAACTGTTTTACCACACCCAGGGCTCTGCAGTGCTCCCATTTTAGGAGCCTCTGTTCCTGTAAATTGATGTGCGCCAACTGAAAAAAATATTTAGGAGCACATCAACAACCTGGGGTACAGAAACGTGTTCCTAAATCTTTCAACTTGGAACACGTGGAAAAAATGTTCGCGTAGAGCCATGTCAGTACAGAGCCATACAGAATATATTTTACCAAAATTAATGAATGAAATAAATGATAGCATCAATAATAATACAAACATTAATGTTTTTTTTATCAAATCAAAGGGACTCATTGGGCATTTGCGGCAAAGGGGGCAGGTTCTGGGGCAAAAGGGGCAGGTGTTGGCATACCCAGAGGCCCCCCCCTCTGCACGTGGCTGGACTGGAATATGCCCAGACCAGAGTGACAGAAGAGAGCAGGATCCCTCACTCCTTTCATCCCCTCACCCCTCCATCTCTCACTCTCTCAGAGGGGTGCGGGGGGGGGGTCACTCTCACTTCAGCCTCACTGCCGAGCTCAATCTCTGTCCGCACGTCTGCCATTAACGCAGCCTCCAAACACGCCAGGCCCGCGAAATGGCTCTCATTCCCAAAATAAATGCACCCTCATGCCCAAAGCACACTCATCACACAAGCTTACCCATCCATTTCACAGCAAGCGCACAGACATTTCAACGAGACGGGACTCTGTGTTCTGATTAATAACAGTCATCAACAGGGTGTGTAATTTGGGGCTCTACATCAAATGCCAAATTCTGGTAGCATCGAGGCATACCAAACAGGCGTACAATTTCGGCACTTCTGCGGATTGTTAACAAGTGCCTTCTCTCAGTGTTCAGCAGATTTCTGACACCCACATGAATGCTAAGCACCTATTCTGTTGCATTATCATAAAAAGAGCATCCATGTCTGTCATAGATATGGTACTGTCTGTCAGAGAGGTGTCACTGGATGTCGGGGTACGTACGGATCAATTTCATGTGCGCTCGTCACCTGTCAAGACTTAAAATGATTGAAATGTTGTTGTTTTTTTAGGGCAGCTAACGAATTTATCTTGGGGTCATGAAAACTGTGTTTGTCGTTAGTGTGTGTGTGACCCTGAGCAAAAGCTGTGACATCCTCTCTTTTGCCCCAAAACAGTACTGCCTCCTCCCAGGAGAACAGTTGCAAAACTAACTCTCAACACTTCTGCTGTTAACTGTATTATATTTTGATAGAATCACATAATTGTCATAATAATTAGTCCAACCAACTGGCTGATTGATTGGTTGGTTGGCTGATTGATTGGCTTATTTCTGTTGTGGTCAATTATTTCTATGTTGTGACCTAAGAAGTGGTAGAACTGGTAGCAAGAAAACAGCCTTAGTGGCACACGCGTACACGATTATGCAACAGTATTTAAACTGTATCAAAATCCTACACACATATTTCAAAGGAAACAAACCACTGCAAATGGAGTGATATGCTACATCCGAGCTCAGGATATTTATTATGATATGGGTCAAATTTCATAGCTTTCATAAATTCTTGAATGAAATGAGAGATCTGCTTATGTGATTCAAGTGGAGTATCTTGTTCAAGGCAGCAACAGCAGCACCTTGATTGGGAGCTGAACCTGAACCTGGATCTGAACCTGAAACTTCCAGGATGAAAGCACCAATCCCTCACCACCTACCCATCCCTTTTGAGAATAATGCACTTACTGTCAATCATGTGAATCTTTGCCTAAGGAGGAGGTCCTTGAAGAGCTATAATAATCAGGAAAATAATATGTGTCAAAAAATATTCCCCGAAACATACAAAAGTATCCGGGGAACGCAATGTTCTTTTTTAATCAAAAAGTGCCAGTTTACCAATTTGAAACGGCGAGAGGAGATGCGGTTTCATTCCGCTCTGTGTACCGTTGCGATGCGACTGCGGGAGTGTCAGAGCCAAGCGCTCCTACGCGCAGAGGCTTTAAATAAGGCAGCGAGTGAATCACGGCTAACGTGCCGTAACAGGTCAGGAACCCGGTTCCCTCGGTGATCCCGGGCGAGACCGGGCTTGTGCGACTCTTGACAACTGGCACTGAATGCAGGTGACAGCGAGGCGCAGCCTGGAACAGGCGATGCAGGGAAGTGCGTTTTTACCGGACCCGTTCGACGCGTAATCAGATGCGATTTCTGCTGCGGAAATCCCCAGATGTCGCTGAACGTTTCCAAATGAGTTCAATTACTGAGACACTGAGGAGAATAGAAATGACAGCTGCGCCTTAAGCTGTTATCTTGTGCCGTGTTTTGCCTGATTTCCTATAAGAGTGCTACTTTTAATCTGTAAATTATGCAAACGCAAAAAATGTGACACTGCATTAGAAGCTCATTTTATTCTGTTAAATTCTGTTGTTGATAATTTAATGTTGTGTTATTTATTTCTATTCCACATTATATTTTTATTTCCTCTAAAGAAGACGACAGAGTCTGAGGCAATCTTCAGACTATTGATTGAGTCTACATGAGTCCCCCATGTAGAGATAAGATCCACACTATGAGTGAGGTATCAGACTAGGCAATAGACAAGAAGATTTCATAACTCTCCCTTAAACATATGCACATAATCACCAACAAACAGAGTTCTTCCTGCACCTGTTTTCCATACTGTTGTCAGGAAAACGCACAAGGGAAAAAAATGTTTTGTTCATACTGCTAAATGTTTTTGCATAGCAGAGCAGACAGCTCCAACTACCACAATTTCACACTCTTCGCACCAGTTGGAATGTCTTTAACAAAAACGTTCCAGTATGCAGTGAGCAGTGTGCATGCATGAATTAAAGTGTTACCTCTTTACCCTGAAATGTTGCAGTTGCAGAAATGAAAGTATTACAAAGGCAAGAAAGCCACTATGCTGCAAATAATAGAACAAACACACACATTATCATACACACAAGCAAACGCTTCTTTACAGAAAGAAATCATGCTGAAGA
This sequence comes from Anguilla pacifica, assembly GCA_039654925.1. Taxonomy (NCBI): domain Eukaryota; kingdom Metazoa; phylum Chordata; class Actinopteri; order Anguilliformes; family Anguillidae; genus Anguilla; species Anguilla pacifica. Next base: position 34,777,350 of record CM077287.1, on the reverse strand, counting down.
ATCAACCAGTGAAAACAAACCAACAGAATATTCAGCTGGCCACAAGGTGGCCATTTTTATTAAAGAGATTTGATTTGTAAAAGTAAGCCAAGACCACAGATCATATATGAAGATATATGAGTAACATGATACATTCCAAATCTATTTCTATCACCAAGAAAACAGCTGGAAGGGGAAGAACCGCTTAAAAAAACAGTACTGGCTCTGTGGGCTCTAATTTCAGCTAGTTTCCTCCTTTATTACTGTATTAGGCGTTTTGCCAGAGAAAGCAGTGAACACTGGCAGTTTGGGCTTCGCTGATGACCGCAGTCTTTGTAAAGGAAGGATTTCACCCATTGACCCTTCACTGCACGACACCCTGATTTCACCCACTGACCCTTCACTGGACACCCTGATTTCACCCACTGACCCTTCACTGCACGACACCCTGATTTCATCCACTGACCCTTCACTGCACAACACCCTGATTTCATCCACTGACCCTTCACTGCACGACACCCTGATTTCATCCACTGATCCTTCACTGCACAACACCCTGATTTCACCCACTGACCCTTCACTGGACACCCTGATTTCACCCACTGACCCTTCACTGCACGACACCCTGATTTCATCCACTGACCCTTCACTGCACAACACCCTGATTTCATCCACTGACCCTTCACTGCACGACACCCTGATTTCACCCACTGATCCTTCACTGCACAACACCCTGATTTCACCCACTGACCCTTCACTGCACAACACCCTGATTTCACGCACTGACCCTTCACTGCATGACTGCCTTCAGATCTTATGATCTTGCATAAGATCAGTGCTGCTCTAAGCATCTCGCACATGCAGTCAGAGCACAAATAATATAGCCGCTGAACTGTATAGTTAGGGCCAGTACCCACCCATATGCTGAGCTGAGCTCTACAAAACCCACATCAAAACGGCCAATTAGAGACGAGGAAGGGGCTAGCCTTGGCCACAGTCATTTTAAATAGAACAGGCTAATAAAATAAATTCAGATTTTTTTCTTATGTTCTGCACATCGTTTTAAATAGAAAACGCTAAGAAAACATAATGTTCTACACATCCTACATTCAGCCAACAGTCTAGCTCTACAATCAGCTGTGGTCCACTTTCCACTATGGGTTGGTAGTAAATACCTGTAACACAACAGGCGCTGTACCGTAGGTATTTACGACGACCGTTTGCTAGGAAAACAGATGAGGCCTGTCTTCGCGCGCTGCTCGTTTAGATGGGTACACCTCCATCACAGCTGCATTAGCTCAGCATGATTTCTGACAAGCCCTCGCACGCTGCACAGGTGTTCTGGCCAACCGAAAAGGGCCATTGTGAGACGGCACGGGAAGGGTGAGGAGACGTCCTCCCGTCCTCGTCGGCGCAGGACCCCGACGGGCACAAAGCGCGAGGCACGCCTCCGCTTCCGCGTGAAAGACGGGCCGCCGAAAGCCGCCGTCAGCCAGGCCCCAGAGGAGGGGAAGCCGCGGTGGGTTCAGGTGAGGTGTGGACAGGTGAGGAGCGCATCAACATGATGGGGGGGTGGGAGGGGGTGTAGAGCAAAGCCAGAGAGAGAGAGGTTATCTTTTAACCCTTTACTTATGAAGGCCAAAAATAATCCTTCAGAATACTGCAGTACCTGTGGCTGCAGTACTTCTGGACTAGTTGTGCACGTCACTCTGGATAAAAGAATCCGCTAAATGCCTATAATGTAATGTAATGGACTAAGCCAGCTAGCACACGGCCAAGACATATATCTGTTGTGGACTCTGATGAAACTAGTAGCAGTAGTTATGTCCACATAGTCATAACTAATTAATCTTGGGAGACCCAGTGCTGTCATTCAAGGTCTCCTCAACGGACACCGGTCCACCTGCTCTGAAGAAGACCTTGGAATCCAGTTTCAGGCACATGTCCTCATACTGTTGTCTCCCACATCCCAACCCCTCTAACACGTTCAGGGGTCAAGGCACATTGAACAAATGCTTAGCCACACAACATCTGTCAAACCTTAATAATTTATTTATAATTCATTCAAAAGCATCTATGTTTAAAATTCACTCAGAAGGTTGACTGCAAGTCATGTGACATCATTTGCTAAAATATATTTGATAATGGAATGTTGCACAAGGCACCATCTCATCCTTCTTAAACCACTGTATTTTTTACAACACATTCACAGATGCTATATTGTGCTAAGGATAGACTTTGGGAATACCGAGTGCTTTGTTCAAAATATAATCAGAAAATTTATTTTGAAATAGAAACTTCACAGTCACATTCAGGACTTTTTAAAAGAAGAAAAAAAATATACATTTGCAGACAAGACAATGAAAAAGACTGGCAGTGATTGACAGACAAAGATATTTCTCTGTCTGTACTTGCAGGGTGGTTAAGTATCCATACCTGTGCAACATGAGGCTGGAACAAATCCTCACCTTGCACAGAAACAGGACAGAGGACAGAGGCAGACTTAATGTAGGGCTCAAGGCCAAACTCAGCGAGTCACTGTGACATAAAAAAGGCTTGCAGGGAAATGCAAATCGCTGCTCGTCAAGCACAGCAAGCCAATGAAATTACAAAGAAGATCAATTACAAAAACAAGTACTGCTGCATACCTGGGTACATCACTAAATTTCTCCACATCACAACTCCCCACAACACTGGCATTGATCACAAGTGTGGGTTCAACATCAGGGCCGTAGGATGTGCACGATAGTACATGATAGTCTCAAATGCAAGCTTATATACTTATACAGTAAATCACTCATTTACCTGCTGTCCATGTTGAATGAGCAGCTTGTCATAATTTGTGTGATTTTCTTTTTTTCCTGTGCCGTACTTGTCCGAGCTTGTGCGAGACTCGATGCCTTGGGCACTCATATCTATTGTCACAAAACAGGATGGGTTCCTCCTGGGAAAACTGAAAGCAGCACAAAGAACCAGACGCTGCACTGCTCTCTCTCTCTCTCTCTCGACGCACGACCCGGGCTCCTCTCTCCGGAATAGCCAAGCGCATGCAGGGAGATTTATGAACCAATATTCCCCGCAGGAAGAGCGGGATTAATCGAAGGAAGCTGCCCTGTTCCTACAGCAGCTGCTCTTGTGCACCTGCTTGTCATTTCTGCTCAATATCTCCTTTGCCTCGCATGACCCGGTGCAATGCCACCGCGGGGGTGCTCGCCAGGCCAAACGGGATGACCACGTCGCTTCACGTAGCTCGTAAAAGTGGGAGAAACTGACCTGGGGTCAGCTGGGCTAAGCATGGGAAAGCCCACGTGCGGCATGAGGCTTCACTGAGCTCAGGGGGCTTTCCCATGCTTAGCCCAGCTGATCCCAGGTCAGTTCGCGGAGATCTGCAACGTGCGAGCAGACCGGGCCAGCTCGAGTTCCCTCTGGCGACCCCCCGCTCGACGGGGAGTCCTGTCACTAGGGGGACCCCTCTATACCCATGAGTCAGGACATCAGAACAATGACTCATGCAGATGGAGGAGAAACCGTTTTGTCAATGCTATTGTTTCAATCAGGCGAGAAGGGGATTAATTATTTTATTTATTTTTTTACTTGAGCAGACAACTGTCTGCTAGCCTTGGATTTCACAATAAAGGCATTCCTAATGAATACTGATTGTGCATGGTACCCTGAGGGCAAAAATGATAAAGCGGAAGAAAATTATAATACGTTATCAAAAAAGCCTAAACCTATCATTAAAAATACATAGGATTATATTCTGAATATACTGCGTAATATATAGAAAAAACTGTATAGTTAACACGTGAGGAATTTCAACAGTTGGACACAATCACAATGGAGAAAATTACAGGCAACAAGGAAGACTAGCCCATATAATCGAAGTGAATTCCAAGAAATTCATTTCAAAGGAAATTCCCATATATTCACACTAAGCTTCCTTTAATGAGTAAAAATTCATTCTGAAAGCCACAGCAACGTGCTGGATTGGAGCTGGCATGCACGCCCTCCGTAACACTTCAGCAGTTCCTTCTTGCCACAGCGCGGCTGCTCATTAAGTCAGCGGGCGAGAGAAGGGGCCCCTCCATCCATCACTCCAGCCACCAGCGCGGGCGGAGTGGATTTAGAGCCAAAGGCCAGCGGCAGGGGACCCGCGCTATTTTAAATCTAACCACCATCTTTGGTGGTCTTTATTTACCGTGGCGAAGCTGGGGCCCGGCGCTAATCAGTCACTCTGGGAAGAGACACTGCGCCCGCCCACCCGGGCTACGCTAACGCCCTGGTCACCATGCAAACATCACCATGCTAACGACACAGCGCCCGCCCACCCGGGCTACGTTAGCCCCCTGGTCACCATGCAAACATCACCATGCTAACGACACAGCGCCCGCCCACCCGGGCTACGCTAGCCCCCTGGTCACCATGCAAACATCACCATGCTAACGACACAGCGCCCGCCCACCCGGGCTACGCTAGCCCCCTGGTCACCATGCAAACATCACCATGCTAACGACACAGCGCCCGCCCACCCGGGCTACGTTAGCCCCCTGGTCACCATGCAAACATCACCATGCTAACGACACAGCGCCCGCCCACCCGGGCTACGCTAGCCCCCTGGTCACCATGCAAACATCACCATGCTAACGACACAGCGCCCGCCCACCCGGGCTACGCTAGCCCCCTGGTCACCATGCAAACATCACCATGCTAACGACACAGCGCCCGCCCACCCGGGCTACGCTAGCCCCCTGGTCACCATGCAAACATCACCATGCTAACGACACAGCGCCCGCCCACCCGGGCTACGCTAGCCCCCTGGTCACCATGCAAACATCACCATGCTAACGACACAGCGCCCGCCCACCCAGGCTACGCTAACGCCCTGGTCACCATGCTAACGACACAGCGCCCGCCCACCCGGGCTACGCTAACGCCCTGGTCACCATGCAAACATCACCATGCTAACGACACAGCGCCCGCCCACCCGGGCTACGCTAGCCCCCTGGTCACCATGCAAACATCTCCATGCAGGGAGAATGGAGCCTGTGTGACAGTGCACTGAAAGGGCTTCTGGCTTTACCGCCTTTCTCTGCGTGACATAACTGCATTAAGGAGAGTGCTAAATTCCAGGAACTAGACTCTAGGGCATTTGCCTGTAAAGTGACAGGGCTGACACTACATATGCAGGGGCCTCCAAAATCATTGGCAAGAATCATTACATTACATTACATTACAGGCATTTAGCAGACGCTCTTATCCAGAGCGACTTACACAACTTTTACATAGCATTTTTACATTGTATCCATGTATACAGCTGGATATATACTGAAGCAATTTCGGTTAAGTACCTTGCTCAAGGGTACAACGGCAGTGCCCTAACCCAGGAATCGAACCTGCGACCTTTCGGTTACAAGCCCAGTTTCTTACCCACTGTGCCACACTCCGTCCTCCGAATCACAAAAAGCAGGCTGTATAAATAAACAACACAGGTATTCGACATGCCCAAAAAAACTGGGAAATGTATGTGCTTTAATACTAATACAATTTGGTGAACATATTGGGAGGATTACTGCCCATTCCTCCACACAGAACCTTTTAAGATCTTTCAGGTCCTTTGGTCCGCCCTTGTGTACTGCAGTCTCCACAGCAAATGCACCTCTGGTGAACGTGGCCAAAAAGCATCATTTCGGTCTCACCTGACCATAACGCCTGGTACCAATCAAAGCTCCAATGCTGGACTTCGATAGGAAACCAGGTACATGTAACTCAAAAGTGACCTTTGACCTTCCTTCAGATTACAGGAATGATGTACACACCTGCGCCTTCCTGACACTACGAGATTTAATTAAGATTCTGCTCTCAGGAGCTCTTAAGGCCGATGTTACATCACTGCCAAACAACCGGAGTGCACATCTGAGAGGCCCTCAAGACACTGGGAGAACACAAAGTCACAATTAGAGAGCAGCACTGTCCAGAATCACGTGTGAATGCACTCCCTCAGAAGAGAACAGATGCTATGCTATCCTTCAGATGCGAGTGAAACCAGTGTGCGAACGCAAGGCCTCAGGACCTCAGGATCTCACCACTGCGGCAGTGGGTAGAACCTGAGCCGGAATGGCGGTCAGCCTACCCGTACCTGTCATCTGAGACGGCGGCGTAACCCGACCGCGCAGACAAAGGAGCCACGTCACATCTGGGCCGAGGCGGCAGTCTCCCAGAAAAGAGGAACGGAGGCCGACTGCGGCGAAGGCTCTCGGTCCAGAAAAGTAAGGGTTAAAGATCACAAGGGAAGTTCCGTCCCCGCGGACAAATGCCAACCCATGTTTACCCTCAACTTTACACCGAGCGGGAATCTTATCTGGAAAGACAGGGTTAAAAGCAAACAGCTTCTGTGAAGGGCAGTTCTCATAGCTTGGCTGCGTTATCAGGATTTTATTTGTGTCAGCACAACATGAGCAGGCACCACGCAACACAGCTGGAGACTTTGATGGTTGAAGGGCCCGCTTTGTTGATCGAGCCAGTTTTAATCGTACCTTTTAATGCACCGGTCCGACCACACAGAGGACCGGACAGTTCAAGCACAGGAATGCGTTCATTTGCAACTTTCCACAAACTGCAAATGAGCCTTAACCTGCTTCAACATTCATTAACTCAAACCAGAGTAGCCGACAGCACACTCATTGGGAGAATGAGTGCGCTTTCCAAATTTGGAGGGAAAGAAAAACGGTCTATTAAAAATTAGCTCAAGAGAAAAAAATAGGTCACTCAAGAAAAACGGGCTCTTTGATCTAAGATGTCACAGGTGTTTTCCCAAAACATTAAAGCCTACAAAAAGGTGCGTGGTGTGTGTCTATGTGTGTGTGTGCGTATGTGTGCGTATGTCTGTGTATGTGCCTGTGTGTGTGTGTCTGTGTGCGTGTGCGTGTCTTTGTGTGTCTGTGTGTGTGTGTGTGTGTGTCTGTGTGCATGTGTGTGTGTGTGTGCCTGTGTGTGTCTGCGTGTGTTTGTGTGTCTGTGTGTGTGTGTGTGTGTGTGTGTGTGTGTGTGTGTCTGTGTGCGTATGTGTGCGTATGTCTGTGTATGTGCCTGTGTGTGTGTGTGTGTGCGTGTGCGTGTCTTTGTGTGTCTGTGTGTGTGTGTGTGTGTCTGTGTGCATGTGTGTGTGTCTGTGTGTGTGTGTCTGTGTGTGTGTGTGTGTGAGTGAGTGTGTGTGTGTGTGTGTGTCTGCGTGTGTTTGTGTGTGTGCGTCAGTGTGTCTGTAACCGACAGAGCGTTTTATGAACAGGAAGAAAACCTGTTCTCCCAAACCCCCGCTGTCGAGGGCCAGGAAGACGAGGCGTGTGGAAGAGAGCTGTCAGCAGCCGCGAGTACAGTGGGATTGCGACACAGCAAAAGGATTAGCAGGTCTGTACTAGCGTCCGCGGCGCGGCGGCGGAGCAGACGGCCCCCTGTCTGCCGCGCGGCTCCGACCCCGGCCTCGCCTCGTACCCGCCGCACCGATTGGCCACCCGCGGCCCTGAAACTAGAGGCGTCCGTTAGCCTCCGCGTGACGTCAGCGCCCGTTCAGCGCCAAGACCAGCGGGTACTTAAAACAGAGCACCTTTGTCAAAATGAAACGTCCCCCAGTGACTCTTCCGTATCGCTTTCAGGTTCTTCGCACTGCACGCTGCTCTCTGACACCAGTGTCTCACATACTGTGACTGGTGTGTTTACTCTAAATGCCAGACTGACGAATAAGCAGAAAAGGGTTATTTGATTCCAACTTAATTGTAAGATGACAAGTTTCTAGCCTGACTCCCTCCCTCCCCCATTTGTGTGTCATTGTAAAGGTGATTTGTTTGAGTAAGAACAACGGAGGCATTCATTTTGTGTCCACTCGATGTGCTCCTGAAGCTGTCCTTTCCACCGTCATTCCACTGATAATTAACACGGACCTCAGTGTGATTTTAGCTATCGAAGTTACAACAAGAGGAGGAAGAGGAGCAGACAGAGAAAAATGAGAAAAAAGGTTTCCCACTATTCCCCTCCAGGGAAATGACTTGCAAGAGGGTGAAGGCAAAAAAAAATCATGTCACAATGGCTTCTGAAGTAAATCTTGCAGAGTACATCAGAGGCTTTCTTCTGACACGAGCATCGTGTACCGAGATGTTCTGAACCCATCCAGATTTGACATTAAGGAACAACAGAGGTCTATTGTACGGGCCTGTCATGATTTATATTAGTGTATTAATAAAAACCGAGGAATAAATCAACTTGTTTTTCAGTTTCTTGTGAATTGAAGGAGCGAGAGGGATTAGTTTGTGTATGTGTTTGTGTGTGTGTGTGTGTGTGTGTGTGCGTGTGCGTGGAGGGGGGAACTTGCAGTGAAAGGGCGAGCTACAGTGCCAAGAGGAGTGTCTGAGGTGGGGGAGTTATGGGTTTTGGTGAATGGGGACAGGGGTTAATTGCATGGGTGTAGGTGGTCAAGGGGTGTGGCAGCATCATTCAAATTCAAATGCATGAGTAATACATTCAACGGTTTAGCTAACCAGCTTGGACTATGATTGGCTGATACTCCACTTCCTCTGTCTATATGGCGTAAATATAATGGGGGCAACCATAACCTTGCAGGATGTGACCTCACTGGGAGCCCCGAAACAAGGCAAGCGACTGCACCCCATCCCGTCTCGCACCTCAGCTGCTCTCCCACTGGCGGGCGAGGGTACCCCGTCTCTCAGAAACAGGCACAGGCCTCAGTTAGGCCCTCTCCCTGTCTCTACTCAGCACTTCTCAGTTTTGGAAGCCAGCAAGAACATAATTGGATACTGACAGGGAGAAGGCAAATTGCACTTGAAGCATGAACATGTTGTTTTCTGTCTCTAATAGGGTCTGCTTAGAGTCTGAACAACTACCTAACTGAAATGAGAACCGTTTTTTTCCCCACCACCAATACCCTTAACCCAAATTCATATTAGAAAACATTCCACTCAGTGGAAACACACTTCTACCACAACAAATAGAAGATTTCTTTATCTGTTTGATAAATCAGACCATCTTTTTTCTGGGAGTGAATGGTGAAAAATTCAATATATTTTATCCTTCTCAATCACAGGTACAGTCCTGAAAACATTTCACTATCAATTTGCTTTTCTTGGACCCACTAAAATATGACAAACTTTTTGATTATAAATGACCAAAAAACTACAACTTCCCTAAGTCTGATGCTGAGATATTCATGAGGTGGTCACAAGCAGTCAGTCCACTTTACTGTCTGTGATAAAGGTCTTGCCGGATCATAAAGCTAGTGCTAGTACACCCTTAAACTGCAGCTGCAACACTTAGGGGCCTAATTTACTAAGACCTTTAGCACATGCAAAACATTTTATCACACACAAAACTAGTAAAACAATCAATGACTGGTGCAAGACAAATACTACGGCGAACCATTGCTCTCGTTACTGATTTTGCGCGTGCTAAAAGGCTTCGCACATGCTAAAGGCCTTAGTAAACCAGGCTCCATGCGCTGGATCAAAATCAGAGGAGTCCCAATGCAAGGTGCGTAGCTGCAGCCAGTTGGCAAACATTTTTTAAGGAGCCAGCGAGAGCCAACAAGGAGAAGCAGTGACACACATTTATCATAATCAGTCTCGGCAGATAAATCACACTCGGTTCACGCCTCGCCCCTTTCATCCCAGAGAAGAGTGACGGACGAGCCGAGCGCTCGAGGAGGAGAGCGCCCTGCTTTGATAGCAAAGCTTTTAAGCAGCAGGGTGAGGCCCGCCAACAAACTCCGCAGGTATTCCTTTCACACCTGTGTCTCCGGGACGCTAATCCGCTCAGGAAGCCCTCGGCATTGTTCGACCCGCCTGAACCGCTCCAGTTCATTAGCTCTGCAGCGGCGGCCATGTTTCGCCAGCGCTGGCTCTGCAGCGGCTGTGAAAACCGGGCGCACATTTCTGTGTATTGTTTAAGAAGATATTATTATATTATATTATGAGGATGCGGACATTTCGGTACAACACAGCTGCAGACAGTGTAGAAGGGAGAGACAGGATTGGAATTCATACCTTTAGCTATAAAGAAAGTAGAGGTGGTGAGAAAAATGCATATTGCGTACATGCACACATGCATGCTCACAGGCTAATATGCACAGGCACAGTCCCCAGCTGAGTGGCCAAGTATACACTGGATAACTAATACAGCTGCATACATGTCACCCAGAGGAGGCCCATTAACGCGATTAAAAAAATGACATCGCTCCCAGTCGCAGTCTCGCGTGACTAAGTTCCACTGTGGACCATCAGGGGGCGTCGCCGCACCGAGGACCGGCGCTATAGGACGCCCCTCCGCGAGACCCCAACATGACGCGTTCTTCTGGCGCGGTAATGAGCTCCAGACGAGGGCAGGATTATTCAGAAACGAAAATCGGCGAGCAAAATAAAAGCGCAGTTCCCCGCAGACCGGCTGTCAGCGCTCGGCCTCGTCTCCGGCAGAGAGGGATTCCTTTACCGCTTCGGATCGCTGAGCTTTTGTGCTCAAAAACAGAGCATATGGGAATTATAAGGCAAGGGACAGCCTGAGGAGAGGCCTACCACTTAAAAGACAGACTGCAATTTACAGTCCGCCAACCGTCCTCTCCTACCAGTGCGCTGCGGCGCCATTATGAAACATTGTTTTCTAGAAGGCATTTCACTTCTCATTTCTGTCATACTGGGATGAAGGAAAAGAAAAACTGTCAGAACAAGAGTGCATTTTTTGTTCTTTTAGTTATCGGGCTTCCCAGCATTTCTACACATCCCGCATAATGTGCACTCAGAGGACGGCCCTTACCGGGCGTGTTTGGAGGGGAGCGTTGGTCAGTCTGCTCCGCCGGTGCTCAGAACAAACCGGTTTGTGGCAAGGAAATGACAAAGTGGGACAAAGACTGGCCCGAGGCCAGGGCCCCGGGGGTTCGTTCCGGAAACGAGTGAATTCGTGAAGGAAAGTGGGGTCACCGGCCATTCTGGTTGGCCTTGCCTGCATAATCAGGAGGCTAATGGCATGGCCTGCAGCTATCTGGGGTCGAAAACACGTTAGTCGGCTCTCTCGACATTACCTGTGTCAACACTGCCCCAGCCAGTCAATCGAGGGAAGCAAGGGCAGGCCGAGCAAACACTAAGACAAGCTTCTGCGGATGGAGTAGTACAATAATACAATAAAGCACAGTAATGAGCCCATGAGAAACCATCATTGCCAGGACAATGGCTTCGTGTTCTGTAAAATAGTGTAATAATCTGCTTTCATAGGACAGACACCACAGCAGCTGGAGGCAAGACGTCTTGTGCTTTTTCAGCTTTTATTCTGTCTTTACACAAACTTAAGATTGGATGGCGGACAGACAAACAATTTCCGTAGGCACACGGGACTGACAGACACACACACACACACACACACACACACACACACACACTCACCCATGCACTGACACACACACACAC